>MJUU01014437.1:33220-45032 GCA_002080025.1 Modiolus philippinarum | reverse complement strand
CTGGCAGATTTTAGTAGACGCAGAATATTTTCATACAGCCATATTCAGTTATCTGTGTAGTATATTTAATGTCTCATGGAATATGTACATACTCTACATAATTTTATTTACCGCAGCATATTTTAATTTCGCCATATTTAGTCAGCTTCTGAGGTAGCCGACAGTTCAGAGGCAAGCTCTCCTGGGCCTGTCTTTCTTAATTGCATTTTGCCTTATTCTATCCCTTTCAAAATAATGCTTTATTCGTATGTTTATTATACTTCACGGAAACAGGATAAATAATGGGGGAGGTTTCGGTGCCCATTAACCGGTTAAATCCTGGCGTTAGCTTTCGCTAAGTAAGAAGTCCCACTTTTACGTTTACCTTTGTCTTTTTTTGGCAGTTTTCTTATGTAGTCCCTGGAAAATTGTGGCATATGATTGTTATTTTCGGCCCCCGTAGGTGTTTCTTACTACCTTTCCTGTATAAATCTGTTTAGTCTGTTTACTGTGTCATAAAATATGTACACATTCTACAGACATTTCATATTTTAGCAAAGCCATATTTAGAATTCTGTTTTGTTTTGTTAATGTCTTATCGAATATTTGTATGCACTATAGACATTTTATCGGGCGCAGCATATTTCTTAATTCACGCAGCCATATTCAGTTCTGTTCCGTCTTTTCTATGTCTCGTGGAATATGTAAAATCAGCTCTACAATACTGAATATTAGTTCATTCAAATTAAGTTATATGCTTAGTCTGTTAAATGTTTCATAAAATATGTACATACTCTACAGACAATTTATTGGACGCAGCATATTTTAATGTGTTATGTTTTGTTTATTTAATTTAATGTCGTATGCAATATTTAAATGCCCTACAGTCATTTTATCTAGCACGTATCATTTTAATTCAGCCATATCCAGCTATCATTGGTTCAAGTTACATTTACCTTAAAAAGGATTGTATCTGTTTCACATTCCAAGCGGTTAGAAATGATAAATCTGACGTAAATATGAATTTGAATTAATCAGAGAACAATTAATGGAAGTGCATTAAATTATTCCAGCTGAACACTTAGTTAATTGAGATGTCAAATATTGCAGATACTTAAAAAAAAATACATTTAAAACATGTTTGTTTTTTATTTCCTATGAATAAAACATATTGGAAAAAAATCATACCCAATAGTAACTTAATTAATACAATCATGTGCTATCTTGGGTCAGTGCACACGGAACAACCTCAAAGCAAAACATAGCACTTATTTTTCTTCATCCGAATGTCACTGTGAGGCAATGAATGTAATAACGAAATTACCGAACTGACCTGTCGAGAGCCAAAGTTCAAAGGGCAAAAAGACAAATAAGATGCAAAAGCAACTGAAAAATTGTCAACCACAATGGTCCTGACTTGATACAGACCGAAACTTTTGTCACAAGGGACTGATATCTATGAAATAACTTTTAATGATTGTATGAGACGTAATTTTGTGATGCCTTGATTAATAATGGGGTCACGGAGATAACAATTCAGAAAAAAAACTGTCATTCTCTTGGTTAAGAAGTGCAGACACGCATAGAAGTCAGGATGGTTTGTCAATTCATTTTATGATAACTGAACAGCTATTTTTTTTCTTGTTGGAATCTTTTCGGGGACGTTGAGGCTAGTATGTATGTAAGATTTTCGGTCACTAGATCTCGGAGCTTATTTAATGGATGCAAATAAAATATCTTGTCGATATCCCCTATTGCGTAAAGAATGTAAGTTATGTCGCAGCTTTTTTTGGTTTTTAAATCAGTTTCTGGTATTTTCAACAATATTACCGTAAAAACGAGGATTAGAAATGCCCTTAGTAGTAAGCAGTTCGTGAGTAACGCCATATTTAGATATCAAATGTACATGTCTGTTATAAAAATTCTTATGGCATGT
Source organism: Modiolus philippinarum (assembly GCA_002080025.1). NCBI lineage: Eukaryota > Metazoa > Mollusca > Bivalvia > Mytilida > Modiolidae > Modiolus > Modiolus philippinarum. The sequence goes on along the minus strand of MJUU01014437.1, from coordinate 43,117 downwards.
ATTCAACAAAACAACGGAAGTAGAATACCGAAGGAACAAAGCACAAGATAACATAAATCAAAATCCAGAGACATGGCAAAATAAAAAAACACCAGAAGACACCACATGCCCACAAAACACATGAACACTACATATACAACACAAAAAACTAAAGCACTAACAGTGTGAAGTTCCTGTGAACTCTAAAAAAACAGAGCGAAAACGATCTGTTTGTAGCTGATCGGTCAATGTCATTTTCTAATCGTAGACACAACTAATTAAAATCCAAGGCACGTGTTACTTCTGTTACCCTAAAACATACCAAGGTAAAAATTTTGAAAGCTTTTGTAAATCTGTTCAGTATTCAGACAACAACACGGACAAATTGGTACCACACACATTTCTATCGAAGACAAATTTGCGAAATCTTTAACCCTGTTATTTACGTTTGGCTGTGATGGTAAGGTACGCCAAGAGTGGAACAAACGCGTGCAAAGTGTACCATATGAGAAACGTACACCACATAAGATGAAGCTAGCAGAACGTCGACATAAAAAAATTAGTAATTATCATATTTTTTAGTTTTTATTTTACCAGAGTCAATGATGATCATCAGATCCAGGAAAGGGCAGTATTTGGAATCATTTTTAGCTAAATTATACCTCCAGTGGGATGGCATACAGTGATAATGGTGTTCGCCCGTCCGTCCGTCATCTATTTTTTAAAATTTAATTTGAATTTTTCGAAAATTTTCTTTTTTATATCTGAAATCAGAAGAGGAAGTGGCGTATATATTAGTGAGTTTTGCTTACGTTTTTTTCTAGTTTAGTTTCATTCCTAGTGTTTTAATGATGACTGCATAATCTACAAACCGAGGGTTGTCAATGGTAAAGATATTGTCAAAATACCTGCTGTATACCCCATACAACTACTTTACCTATTAAATGCGCAAATGATAAAATGGTCTATGATTTTTTTTTATTTTCCACTGAAATAACTTTGTTAACTGGAACAGTTTGATCACAATAAAACACCTTTCAATTATAAAGGTAAGCTTTAAAACGGCTATGAAACCATTTGATCAATTGGCACACTTTAGTCCATGTCAGAGAAGTCACTTCCAGAAACTATTGGAATAGGAATTCAATATTTCTTTTGATTAAATTGTGTGCAGCTAGTCCTAGTGCCATCCACAATGGAAACCATTGGAAAACACTATAAATTAAATGTTTGTACCCTATGAGGAACAGCTTAAATAGGACTACTTGTTACTTGACCAAATTTGAGGACATAACAGCTATCTTTCAGAGAGTTTAAGCACCATGCTCTAGATTGGAGATATACGCTCTCGGCATGCTAATGTTTATGCAAAAACCGTAAATTGTCATTTGATATCAAACATTCCATCTAATTAATAGTTTTGTTTGAGATTGCATAAAGTGATTAGCATGCATGAAATAATATTTAGTCTGTCAGATGACAATATCGGCTTTTTATTACAGATATATTTGTATTTGTATGAAACATCAGATCTAAAACACTTTAAGCCGGAATATACGTCGGACAAATAAATGGAATTATTTTAAAAGCTTTTCCGCTGACTTTAGACTTGATCAATTGTAACAGCAAAGTTATATATGTTTGCATAATGACTACGAAATGAATTAGTTTTTCTGTAAAATAATAGTGTTAATACATGTTAAACTATACAAATAATTACATATACCAGATAAATCACAAGCAAAGGAGCAGACATTTTACAACAGAAATAAATAAATAACAATCAAAAAGGGAAAAATCAATAGGTTTCGTTCCTTTAGAGTTACTTCATATCTTTTTCTGTCAGTTTACAAATAAAAAATGGAACCAGAAACACCGAGATCTGATTAAGTATCTATTTCTTGATCGATGTAAAACACAGTATAACGGACATACACAAAGTTTTTTTTATTCAATTAAATTGCTGTTTATGTTTATTGAAAACACAATCAAAGAAATGAGTAAAATTGTTTCAGAACCAGGAATGGGATACTTCCTAAGAAAAGACAACATTTCAGCTTCTCATTTGTCAAAAGCATATTGGTCACTAGTAATAACTATTGGTAGTTGAGTTTCCAAAGAAAAGTATTCTTAAATATCTTTAAAAATGCCCATCAAATCATAATAAATGATAAATGAAATGGAAGGATTTGTTATTTTCTTGTCATAATGGATAATAGGAAACAACTATGAATGAATGAAAATAACAATCGCAGTCCACAATCCACAAGAGAATATCACTAGAAAAACAGTAATGAAATACAAAAGACAAACGTGAATCCCGATTGAATCTCGGAATAGGTGCTGTCTTTTGAAATTCGTTCAAAAATATGATATTCGTTTAAAAGACCTTTTCCGATGTCTTAATTGGAAGTACAACTGGAAGTACAACTGGAAGATGCAGTTGAGGACTATGCGAGGAAGTGGACAAAGAAAGAGAAAGAAGATGTCGAGACGCTGTCCGACTGGATCAGGTCCATTATTAAGTCGTTAATTGTGAATCTTATTCGGCGTTTGAAAGCATCAATGAAATCCAGAAATCCCAGTATATTTGAAGATCCCCTCGTTAGAAAAACTATGGACAACCTCAATGAAAATTACGTCGTTGTCCTCTAACAACATACTGTTCACGAGTGTGTAAGAAACACTATCTTGACTGTCTGGTTAAGGAGATGGGAATTGACAGTTCATCAGTAAACCCAACTAATAATTCCACTACTCTATCAAGGTAGGACATCATTGAAAATCACAACTCTGTTTTAGCATCCTTTGGCATCATAGCGGATGATGATTACATTCAGCTCCCCTACATCTACTGGGTCCCTAAACTTCATAAGAACCAATACAAACAGAGATTCAATGCGGGGTCTTCCAGATGCACCACTAAGCCATTTCTAAGCTCCTCACTACTTTATTGACCGCAGTCAGAGATGGCCTTAAAAGTTACTGTGATAAAATCTACTCCACGAGCGGCGTCAATCAGATGTGGATTCTAAAAAAATTCTAAAGATCTCCCCGAACAGCTATCCACTAGCAGTCTTACCCATTGTCACAGCATACAAACTTTTGATTTTTCTACTCTTATTCTACCCTGCCACACAATAAATTGAAAACAGTAATTTCGGATTTGATACATCAATAATTCTGCACTAAAAACGGAGAACGCAGATACACTTATTTAGTAGTAGGGAAAGACTCAGAAATTCTATGACCGTCACCAAGACATCATTGACAGATATTACATATCTGTGTCCCAAATGAAAACGGACATTTTCAGCTAGATTTCACGTCTTCACGGATTTGACATAACCGGGTTTGACTCAACACTGGATTGACTCACTGATAGTGTGACCGATGCCGCTAGCAGAGCAGGACATGATTACCCTTCCGGAGCACCTGATGTCACTCCCGGTTTTCATGGGAGTTCACACTATGAGTGCCTCAGTTCTTATCTTTTTATTTTCGTGCATTGTACCTGTTTCACGTCGTTGTTTTTTTGTTTTTATCTGTTGCCGATTTGCCATGTCTTTGGACTCATCGCTTCCCTTGTTCCTTCGGTATTCTACTGCCGTTGTTAAGTACAAATAAGACACAAGAAAAACGATTGTGAACTTCAACCTGTACAAATTACATTCGTTTACAATTTGTTCTTAATTTCCTAAGACGGGTGTTCTCATGGCTGTTTCAATGCAAATATTATCAGTACAAACAAACAGTGACGTTCTCACCATTACTTAAAGTTTCTATTTCAGGTAAAATGCATGAATATTCATTTATGACAATGCACTGAGAATGTACACACAAACACGTACTTTGTTTGAATTAAGAATTTTGTATTTGCCTTTATTAAACCCAATGCTCAATTTGTTTCCTTCCAAGAACGAAGAAATGTACGAAACCATATTGATGCCACATGAAGATAAAAAAAAATCTCATGATTATGAGATAATATCTCATAATTATGAGACATTAGATAACATCTCATAATTATAAGATATTATACAAATATAGTCTGTGTATGGGGTCGCTACGATGTTATATCGACCTGCAGGGAAAAGCATATCGACCGAGGATGAAATCCGATATGGTTATGTGGTAGAAACGAGCAATAAAATATTGTAAATTGAAGTCAGCAAAGATAAAACAAAATTGGCTCAAATTTAACTTGTAATAAGACAAAAATACTGATTTTACAAATTAAGTATACAATAAATGACTTATCTGACAATAATGAAGTCCAAGTAAATATCCAAATGAATACTTCACTTAATTCCACCAATAAATGTCCAATAGAATAATCCTTATAATCCTCACTAAATAGTTGATAATAGATTCACAATAATTGATGTCGATTTCCAATACAAAAGATGTGCGTGATAATCCTGTATAAACTAATTTATCCTGTAAAAACTTATTAAACTGACTGACTTAACCCTTTTCTGCTACCTTATATAAATACATTTAATATTTTTAGAAAAATCTATCCACAAGATACGACTGGAACATTCTAATCAACTGACAATCACATGACTAGAATGATTATGTAAGGAAAACCTCTAGAAAATTCTTTGTGTTAAATATTAAATTTAAATTCTAGAAATTTCTATAGTTCTAAGGTGTAATAACCTTGACCATTGTTTATTGTAAACAAGCTAAATAACTAGGCCAAACAAATTACATAATATTAAGGCCGTACAAAATAAAAATAATGAATAAAATGCATTATAGAATATTTACAACATTTAATTACCTATAACACCTCCCCCCAAAAGAAAATGTTTGAATGCAATGAAAAACATTTTAAATAAACAATGATGTGTTATGAAATTGATCAAACTCTTGACAATGCGTCTGCAATGACATTATCTTTTCCTTTAATGTGTCTTATGTCTAGATTAAAACCTTGTAAAGTCAAACTCCACCTCAAAAGTTTTTGATTTTTATCTTTCATTTTTTGAATAAATTTAAGAGGGTTGTGATCAGTATATACAATGATAGGCTGAATTGAAGCTGTGGAGTAATTTCTCTGGTGCTTATTAAATTTTCTAGAAAAATTACAAATTGGATGGTCTATACCTTCTTTACCTTCTTGTAATAAAACAACGCCAGCAGCAACATCACTGGCATCTACTGCTATTTTAAATTGACAATCAAAATTAGATGTTGCTAAAACTGGCACACTTTCTAGGATGGCTTTTAAATCTTCAAATGCTTCATCACAACTTTTAGACCAAATGAACTTTACATTTTTTCTAAATAATTTGGTCAAAGGCTCACTAAATGAAGAGAAGTTTTGACAAAATTTTCTATAATATCCAGCCATTCCCAGAAAACGCATCACTTGTTTCTTATTCTCAGGTTTAGGAAAACTAGAAATAGTACTAATTTTAGCATCAATAGGTTTTACCTAACCCTGACCTACAACATGTCCCAAATAGTTTACATAAGCACATCCAAATTCACTCTTGGAGAGGTTGACTGTTAGCATAGCACTGCTTAAACGTTCGAAATAAGTACGAAGTATCTGAAGATGTTCTTCCCAAGTGTCACTATATATAAGAATGTCATCAATGTATGCTTCACAACCGTCAATTCCAGAAATAACACTGTTGATGAGACACTGAAAAGTTGCCGGCGAATTTTTCATGCCAAAAGCCATCACTTTGTATTGGAATAGTCCATCCAGTGTAACAAAAGCGGAAAGTTCTTTTGCACGCTCTGTAAGAGGAACTTGATAAAATCCTTTCAATAAGTCATTTTTTGTTATGTATTTAGCATTTCCAATTTTATCAATACAGTCATCAATGCGTGGAATTGGAAATGAGTCAGTTTTTGTTACACTGTTTAATTTTCTATAGTCCATACACATACGATAATTTCCATCAGGTTTTGGCACTAGAATACAAGGCGAGCTCCAATTACTTTTGCTAGGTTCAATAAAGTCATTTTTTAACAAATACTGAATTTCATCATGCAGATACTTTGTTCGGATTCGATGCTGTTTTATCGGTACTGAATCACCAACATCGACATCATGAAATATTTTATCAGTTCGTGTCGGAATGTCCGGTAACAAATGTTCAAATTCACGGAGTAACTGTTTCAACTGTTCCTTTTGAATTGTTGGTAAATGTTGAAGTTTCGAATCCAAATCTTGTAGAATCTGAGAATTTTCCAGCTTCGGTGAGTTAGATGGCGAATCAATCTTTTCACAAAAGTCATTTTCAGCATTGTCAGGGTCAACACTTGCTATATTTACAGAATGTACACTATTTGTGCTATTTCTATCTATATAAGGTTTTATCATGTTTACATGACACAACCTGTTTTGTCTACGTCTGTCAGGTGTTTTAATAATATAATTTAAATCACTGATTTTCTTTTCAACACTACATGGACCAAAATATCTTGCTTCAAGTGGCTTTCCAGGAACAGGAAGTAAAAGAAGTACTTTATCACCAGGGTCAAAATTACGTTTTACAGAATTTTGGTCATACTTGGCTTTCATAGATTCTTGACTAGATTTAAGATTTTTATTTGCTAGTTCACAAGCTTTAACAAGTTTAGTGCGAAAGTCTAAAACGTAATCAAGGAGATTTAAATGGTCTTTTTCATCAGATAAAATTTTCTCACTAAAAAGTTTGAGTGGTCCCCTAACTGTATGTCCAAAAATTAATTCAAAGGGACTACAACCTAATGATTCCTGGACTGCTTCTCTTACAGCAATTAAAAAAAGAAATTCCTTCATCCCAATTTTGCTCTGTGTCAAAACAGTTAGTCCGCATCATATTTTTTAAGGTTTGATGAAATCGCTCTAAGGCGCCTTGACTTTCAGGGTGATACGCAGATGATCTGTCCTGTTTAATGCCTAATTCATACATTACTTGCTGAAAAATGCTTGACATAAAGTTTGAACCTTGGTCTGATTGAATAGATTTAGGTAGGCCAAACAAAGTAAAAAATTTAGTTAAAGCCCTAACTATGGTCTTAGTCTTTATATTTCTTAAAGGAATAGCTTCAGGAAACCTTGTGGATGCACACATAATAGTTAACATGTACTGATTACCAGATTTAGTTTTTGGAAGAGGACCTACACAATCTATTAATATTCTACTAAAAGGCTCCTGAAAGGCAGAAGAGGTGCTTTTGGAATAACTTGGTTTGGTTTCCCTACTAATTGACATGTGTGACATCTTTTCTAAGATTAGGCCAATAAAAATTATTAAAAATTTTGTTGTAAGTCTCATTTATACCTAAGTGTCCTGACAAGGGAGTATCATGGGCCATGCTTAATATCTCAGCTCTAAACACCTTTGGTACTACAATCTGATACTTTACTGCCCATTCTGCATCGGCAGATACATCAGAAGGTCTCCATTTACTCATAAGAATACCATTTTTGGTGAAATAAGTAACAGGTTCTTGCAAACACTCACTTTCATCTACAGCCCTATTGAAAAGACATGAAATTTCAGGGTCCTTATGTTGCTCATTGCTAAATGTAGAAATACCTTCATCTTGAACTAATGAACTATCAGAAAACTCCAAGTGCTTGCTTGTTTTGACACCAACATCACTAAGCTGACTCATAAATGTATCCGACAAATCAAAACCATCCAATTTTCTGAACTTCCACACATTTCTTTTTCATAGCACGAGTAACTGCACAGGCAGGATACGATTCAGAAAACTCCTGTTCAACAGAATCAGGAACTTGATCAAAACAAGGCTTTTCCTGTTATCTTTTTTATATTAATTGTCTGTCACAATAGGATTTCTTTGAACTTTATCCCCAGCTAAATCATTACCAAGAAGAAGTTGTACACCTTCAAAGGGCAATGATGACTTGATACCTAAGGTCACAGGTCCAGAAACAATATCCGAAGACAAATAAACATTATGGAGAGGAATAGCAGTATAACCACTAGAGTCTACCCCTTTAATAAGAACATTTCTACCAGTACTAGAAATATCATCAAACGGCAGGGTTTCCGCCAAAAAAGAGACTGAGAAGCTCCAGTATCTCTTAGAATTCGAATAGAGGTAGAATTACAAAAATCACTCGAAAGCGACACAAAACCATCACTAATAAATGGTTCAAAAATCTCCATAATGGGACTAGATGGGGATTTGACCTCGACCTTACTGACAGGATCAGAAACAGACTTTACCTCAGAAAAAGAACTATGCACATCTGTACCAAAATGAGGCAAACATTGTGATGACTATACAAAACCACCGGGTTTAACTTCACTTTCCTTCCGTTGCTTTAACCTATAGCAGTCAGATATCAAATGGCCTTCCTTCTTACAATAATTACAGGAAATCGACTTAAATGGCTTCTGTGACTGTGGAGGGGGAATAAGACTTGGACGAGCTATTAACTGGACGTTGCCTACTATTTACATCATTTGAAGGTCTGGATGAAAAATTTGTAGGATTATTTTGATTTCTGAAAAATTTCTGTGGTTTATTAAAAAATTGTGTTTTATGTGTAAGTGAAAAATCATCAACTAAACGTGCAGCAATTTCCAAAGTTTCAGCTTGTTGTTCATCAATAATAGTTTTAATGTCAGTACTAATACATCTTTTAAACTCTTCAATTAAAACTAGCTGACGTAATTTCTCATGATTGTTATTTATTTTCTTTGATGAACATCAACGATCAAATAGTAGCTCTTTTGTCCTAGCAAAGTCTACATAGGTTTGGTCACTCTGTTTTTCTGCATTCCTAAATTTTTGGCGGTAAGCTTCAGGGACCAGTTCATAGGCTTTAAGAATTAACTCTTTTACAGTGTCATAATCTGAAGCCTGTTCTACCGATAACTGTGTGTAAATTTCCCTGGCCTTACCAATTAACACACTTTGTAATAACATTGACCAATTATGTTTTGGCCACTTTAATTCTGAGCTATTTCCTCAAAATGCAGAAAATATTTGTCAACATCCTTTTCTTGAAAAGCAGGAACCAACCTGATGTTTTTGTCAACATCAAAAGTCTGATAATTCTGAGAAAGGTGTTGATTCTTTTCAGCTAATTCCAATTTTTTCATTTCTAATTGAAAATTAAGCTCTCTTTCTTCTTTTTCTTTTTCTGTTTCTAATTTTCTTTGCTCTCTTTCTAATTCCAATTTTCTAATTTCTAATTCTTTCTGAATTTTCAATTTTTTAATTTCCAGATCAGGTGTGAGAATGCCAAAAGTCGCAAAAACAGATTAATCAAAAATATCTTCTTCAACCAAAAAATTTGCAATCACATTTTGAATTTCAAATTTTCTCATTCCAGATTTGACATTTAATTTCAAATGTTTCCCTAAGATAATCAACTCATCCTTTTTAAGCTTCTCAAAATTCTCTACCTGACACGTAGACATGATTTTTTCTGGGTCAAATGAAATCTTGTGAAAAATTTATTGCTGACTTTTAAAAATTTTCTAGTTAACTAAAATGTCATATATTTTTTTGACAATTTCGAAGATCCCGGACGAGCCCCCAGTTTCTGTTATGTGGTAGAAACGAGCAATAAAATATTGTAAATTGAAGTCAGCAAAGATAAAACAAAATTGGCTCAAAGTTAACTTTTAATAAGACAAACATAATGATTTTACAAATTAAGTATACAATAAATGACTTATCTGACAATAATGAAGTCCAAGTAAATATCCAAATAAATAGTTCACTTAAATCCACCAATAAATGTCCAATAGAATATTCCTTATAATCCTCACTAATAGCTGATAGTAGATTCACAATAATTGATGTCGATTTCCAATACAAAAGATGTGCGTGATAATCCTGTATAAACTAATTTATCCTGTATAAACTTATTAAACTGACTGACTTAACCCTTTTCTGCTACCTTATATAAATACATTTATT
>MJUU01014437.1:20153-33043 GCA_002080025.1 Modiolus philippinarum | reverse complement strand
ACAACATTTAATTACCTATAACAATATAACATTGTATCGACCTCACACACAGACTATAATTGCCATATTATTAATTTACAGAAATAATAAATAGGTCATTTTTATTCTTTATCTAAATAATCAAATGCAAGATATAATTGAATTAATGAAATAAATTAGTTTATTTAGAAATCAATTTACTATAATCATTAATGTAATTACAATGTGTATAATATACATTCTTAGAAACTACATTAAAATGAATTAAATAAGATTTTAAGGTTCGTTTTACAAACCTTCATAGGAACATGTGAAATGCATTACTATTTTTAGTAACATGCGATATAACTTTTTTATAAATTTCTCAAACGATGTCAAATTAATAATATTTTTTAATAATTATGAGATAGTATCACATAGTTATGAGTTCATAAGTCATATTTATGAGATAATTATCTCATAATTTTGAGATAATTATCTCATAATTTTGAAATAATCAGATAATATCTCATAATTATGAAATAATATCTCATAATTATGACAAAGTGTCTCATAATTATGAGATGTTATTTTTATTAATAAAAGATAATTATCTCAAAATTTTGAGATATCTCATAATTATGAGATAATTATCTCAAAATTTTGAGATATCTCATAATTATGAGATAATATCTCAGAATTATGAAATTATATCTCATAATTATGACATGTTATTTCATAATTATGAGATAATTATTTCCTAATTATGAAATAATATCATGAGATAATTTTTTCTTGATGTGGCATGAATACGCTTCCGTAGAAATGAAAGAAAGTTTACAACGGAATGACGATGGACGCAAAAAGCTCATGCTGGTTATAGTTAGGTGAGCTAAAACGCATTTGAAAATATGCGTTACTTTTTAAGCCTATAATTGAAAATCAAGAAAAATCATATTGTAATGAAACAACGTAAAACAAGAGGTATGAAGGGTAAATGTACCCGAAACAACATCCAGATCAAACCAAAAGATATTTATTTTTATTCATAAGGCAAACTCTCAATCTGTATTTAAAACCTGATTTGACTTTGATTTTCACATGCCAAACAATTGTCGATCTATTGTGTAAGAACTTGTCCCAACTGAATGCCGATATATAAAGAATTCACGCTTTACTTGTCAATGAACGCTTAACAAACCCATTCATGATAACTGATCTAGTTGGGATCATTTACAATAGGAACTTTATCTTTTCCCATTTAACCACAGCATCACAATATGTTGACGCCACTGTCCTTCCGATTAATTTCAACTGGAAAGTTTTGGAGTTTTAGTTGAAGTTTTTTTTTTTTTGTTTAAATATATTTCAAGTTTCGTGCATATCTATTTTTCGATGTTACAAGTATGCTATATTTGCTTGCTTTAATGGGCTTATTGACTTAATTTTGTCAGTCGACAATTTTCATTACAAACCTCATCTGAAAATGGCGGGGAAATGGGACTTAAAATTGTAATCAAGTTACCCTTGGAGATGCACTAAAGGTCATTGCGTCCTGCTTAAAAGAAATTGTAGCATTGGATTTTTGTGGAGATAAATTCAAAGGCATATGAAAATTCATTGCATTTTTAATATGAAACAACTGACCAAATGGTTTCTTGATCTTTTCCCTTAAAATAACTTGATTCTGGAACAAAGTTTGGTCATACTAGTTCCCCTATTGTGTCTAGCATTCTAGAACAAAGTGTGGTCATACTAGTTCCCCTATTGTGTCTAGGATTCTGGAACAAAGTTTGGTCATACTAGTTCCCCCTATTGCGTCTAGGATTCTGGGACAATGTTTGGTCATATTAGTTCCCCCTATTGTGTCTAGGATTCTGGAACAAAGTTTTGTCATACTAGTTCCCCTATTGTGTCTAGGGTTCTGGAACAAAGTTTGGTCATACTAGTTCCCCCTATTGTGTCTAGGATTCTGAAACAAAGTTTGGTCATATTAATTCCCCTATTGTGTCTAGGATTCTGGAACAAAGTTTGGTCATACTAGTTCCCCTATTGTGTCTAGGATTCTGGAACAAAGTTTGGTCATACTAGTTCCCCTATTGTGTCTAGCAGGTAAGGAAAAAGGAGGCACAAGCGTGAAGGTATACGAAGTAGGGGACTAATTTGAAATAAGAAAGTCGACCATTACTTTGGAATGACAGTAAAGGAGCGGCCACATCTATATTTGATGAGCTAAATATCTTGACCAAATATCACACTTGTGAAATTGTGCCCAGCAGGCTTTTGTGCCATCCACGAAACATCAGCAAACTTTAATTTGATTTAAATGGTCGAACCCTACGAAAAAATTTTTAAACTATTGTATGTAGAACTTCACTGTAATTTTAAAAAGATTATGTATATTTTGTTTCAACTACAACTACTTGACCACAATTGATGTTGAATCAAATTATCAAATATATTTAAACAGAGAAAGATGACAAATTATAGTCTGCCAGAAGCCTATTTTCGGTCACCATGCTTTCAGTTCCCAAGATTTAGCAAAAAATACAACCAATGATCAGCTGTGGCGGCCATTTTATATGCACGGCTGGCTCAAACTTTAGAGGATTGTGTCAAATAAAAACCCGGATAAGTTTGGTTTCAACTGGACAAGTAGTTCAATGCTAGTTTTTCTCATGGGTTACTATGTCAAAATATGTCCAGTTGTCGTTACCATCTTGATTTGGTTCCAATTAATGTATTTCAAATATTTGTGTCCTGCTGTGGTAGACACCGTGGTTGGCAGGCAAGGTCATCACAAATAATTTACAAAGTATCCTTCAAATGTCCATTCCATCAGTGTGGTTTTACAGGGAAATGTTCAAAACGGGGAGTAATTTCAATACATTTTCCGTGCAGTCCTAGTTTCAGGACGTCCCGTATAACAATGTATAAAACTTAATTTTACTTCAATAGTTTCAGAGATGATGTTTTTCACAGAGGGTCTGTTTTATGCTATTCTCTGATCTTAAGGCAATGTTTTGTGACAAATTTATTGCGCAATAGACCTTCAATAAACCATGTCACCACAACTTTAACCCGTAAGAATTACATTTATCGACGCTTTGTCTTAACTCCAAATTAATTTCAAGTGTCGATGCAAGATTTATCCTTACAAACAAACAAACAATATGTAACGTACTTATAAGAAAATGTGCAGATTGCATTCAGTGGCTTAATTCCAATTACATCAGATTACTTCATTTTGGAGAAAAAGAATCCGAAAGAGTGATGAATAATTTCTTCTAGTTTACTGCACAAACTTCAGGTTTTTATACCGTAAGCAAAGTTTATCAATTTTTAATGCAAGGAAGATCTTTATGACAATGCATTTCCATCTAAAAAAAACAAAAAAAAAACAAAAAAAAACAAAAAAACATAAAAAAAAAAAAAAAAAAAAAAAAAAAAAAAACAAAAAAAAAACTAAGTTGAGCATTTAGTGTTAAGTGTAATTAAATCCCAAGTTTCAATTTGTTTCCTTCCAAGACCGGAAACGATATATCAGTTGCTCCCAGACAACATCTATTTCTCAATTTTTGTCATCAAATAATAACGGAATTATTCCAGGTAAATGTAAATAAAATTGTTCAATAATGTTTTATTTCAAATAGCTTCATGAAAAACATATAACGGGACACTGACTTAAAATCAAGTAAAATTCTTCTAACATGAGTTTTAAGGACAATATCAGTAGTGAGAAGCAAAAGACTAACTTATGTAATATATGGACTGATTTTACCCAGAGTACTGGATTTCATGGATTGAACAAAATGATACCAAATCCAAAGCTTTCTAAGAAGGAATTGTTAAGAAGGTAAGTACAGGGGCAAATGAAGGGAAATGAAGGAAATATAAATGAAACAAAGACCATTGGGTAAGTACAGGGGCAAATGAAGGGAAATGAAGGAAATATAAATGAAACAGAGACCATTGGTGCTGCAAACGATACCGATAACGATACTCTCAACGGACTTGTTTCATAGACTATTATCCAATATAAATCTGATAGAGAACAAAAACACCTTAAAGGACCTAAATAGAAAAGCCAAAATTCAGCTAAGAACAGAGCTATGCAGGAGGTAGATACTCCTTAGTTTTTAAACACAATTTTTGTTAAATTTAGATACTGTAAATTTCAAAATAAAATCGGTTTTCGTTTCGGGCTAGCACCGAAGTACTGGCTACTGGGAAGCTTTATCAATTGAAACCAATTAGACAGAAATTAAATGCAGTACAACACTTTGTCATGATTTATAACAATTGTTTTGTGCCTTACCATTTCAGGATTAAAAAAACAAAAAAAAAAACAACAAAAATAAAGCAAGTTTTCCATTTAGTAAGAAAATTATCTAGAATAAGATGTGTCCGTCATTGTATCCTGTTTAAAAGAATACATTTTTAAATTAACAAAATTTGTGTGATCGTCATTGATAACAGAAATATTTTAACTAAAAATGCACCTTCCTTTTACTTTAATACTCAGACGGGCTTTATTTCCACGAGTAGTTCTAACTTCAACTTTGATAGTTATAAATGTAGTTAAATCGCATATGGGTATTGAATAAATATAACTTATCCAAAATATCTATATGAGTTTACTGATCTAATCAAATAACGGAGGAATAATTACCCGTTCCGTGATTTGTAGTTGTCCCATGGTTTTGTTTTTGTTTTCTATTTTCTCGTTTTTGCAATGTTTTTGTAATAATCACATCCCGGTATTCTACTGAAGTTGTTTCATATTAATGGAAATACTTCACATTTTCTTTCTCTTTAGACATAAAACATGCTTTTTATTTCAGCATCATTTGGATAGTTCTGTGGTTGTTATGTGCGATTTACGTCACTGTGACAGTCGTGGTTGAACTACGTAGATTTTACAGTTATCCAACATATTCAAACACCTATGCTGTGCTTAGAGAAAAAATGCAGTTTCCAACAGTGACGATTTGTAACCTAAGCCCATATAGAAGAAGTGCTTTTAAGAATGATACGCTAAGTAACAATCTTCATTTATGTGGCAGTGCGTTGTATTTCTTTTGCAAAGCAATAAATTGGAGTGATCCTTATTTTTCAAGTGAAGGATATTTCAACAATAGGACAATTCAAGATATTTACAAAGAATCTAAGAACGTTTCCATTTTCTTATACATCGCCTCGTTTGACATGAAAGTATATGGTAATCCATTCTCACAAAATTTATTTCATCCAGTTATTACGGACATGGGCTTGTGTCTGAGAGCAAATGCGGATGGAATGTTGGAGACGACGAAGTATGGTGCTATTTTCAATTTACAGGCATATATGAATGTAATGACAGATGAAAACTATTTTAGTTTTTCCACCTCTTCTGGTATCAAGGTAGGTCTTGTATAATTGAGTGATTTAAATCTTTTGAAAGGGGCCTGCAATAATCTCAAGCAACTTATTGCAGATAAAGAATAATGAAGAGTATGGCAAAAAGACTCCTACATAACAAGGAATATGTCACTTGTACAAGGTCGTCAATTCGGAATCTTGTAGGCCCTTTTTGTTATTTTGTCTCCAACAGTGACGAATTGCAATCTGACAGTTTTTTATAGATCGTTTGGGTTTGTTCTTTCAAAGTTCTTCATTCGATTTGCACTGAAGAGACATGCACATCTGCAGAAAAGAATTTAATTTTAGCTTGATATTTGGTCATTCACAAATTGTTATATAATTAAATACAATTTTGTTTTCCGGTTTATTACGATGATTTCTCACATTTCGATAAATTTACAAATGCAGATCTTGTTCAAGGCTCTTTGGTAGAATCCTTTGTATTTCGTATCTATAATAAGTGGTGCTATAGCTATGGTCTGATTTGAAGGAATTGCATGTTATACATAAGCTAACATGTGAGCTCCGCCTTAACAACAAAAACAATCAACTCATTATTTTTAGCTTGAATCAAGGACATTTCTGATAACCTGTTCTCTTTGGAATATATAATTCCAAGTAAGGAGACAATAAAACAAGGACAGAATAATATATGGTCATTTCATTATGTACTTTTAAATAACTGTTATTTGATTGGCTGTTGGAAAGAAAAGAAACATGTCAATTTTCTCTGTCATAAGGCGTACATATCTGAACAAAAATCGCGTAAATGCTCGTTTTTATATATGCTTACTCTTAAAAACCATGATATGCGTCATGGCTTATTCTCAATTTTACTATGTTTCAGGTAGCCATTCATGATTCTAGCCGAGAACCATTTATGGTAAACGAAGGAATTGTAGTGCGACCTGCAACAGAAGCATTCATAGAAGTTCGGAGGAAAGAGGTTTGTTACCCAATGTACTTTAATTTTCCGTGAATTGTTAAATAAATTAAAAGCCAACTAAGAAAAAAAAATAATAAAATAAAATAGAAAAAAACTAGCTGGTAAAATGAAATGGGTATTTAGAGGTGTCCGTACTGGAAATTTGGTCACCATCAGCAGAAATAATTTAATACTTTGCCTGTATCTAACTTTTTAAAGTTTATTCGCGAATATAATGGAGTGAGGTACCTTGTGCTAAAACAGTTTCTGTATAACCAGAAAAGGGTGAACAGTTATGTGTATTGTTTTTGTGCTCGCTAACAGAATTAAAAAGATTAAAGCACAAAATTTACATCAGTATGTGAATTTAAACGTGTGTAAAACTACACCAGTATGTAAAAGTATTTTTGCTATGTGTTTACATGCATTCAATCTGAGGTGTGTATTTAAATTAGAAAAGCTTATAACAAGAAGTGAAGAGGGCCGAAAAACATGTAGAATAAAAAAAGTTTTCGTTAGATCTTTGAAATCTGTAGAATGATAGAAAAACATAAGGTTGTATTGTATCTTTTTAAATTTTTTCAATCAGAGTCCGACTTCCCCTATAATAAGCCAAAAAGGCAAAATCAGACAAAAAAAGTCTGAATTTTATAGAAATCATAGTTCAGTATGTGTGCATCAATTTCATGATCAAATCAAGTTGCAAGACCCTTTTCTTCCATTTCATAGACAGAAACAGCATTTTGCACAATGTGCATTTCTTAGTTTGCATTTACGCTCAAAATGCATACCGTGTAAATTAACACATGTGCAAAAATACATTTACATTTTCCCCTGACCTCATGCAAATTTACACCTTTTGCTAAGTTTACACAAGTATGCAGTTGTGCTTACATGCAGTAATTGCACACCAGTGCAAATTTATATACCTATGTAAAAATACACATATGTGTAAAACTGTGCATGTAAATGGGGCTTTATATACACCATTAAAGCAAATTACTTCATGAAACATTTAACCAATTTACAGCCATCTCCAGTCAATTAAGATTTTTTTATTTAACCTAGATATGATTAAAATAACTGAGAATGATTCATGGAGATGTAGTCTCATCACAAACAATTCGAGATTTCATAAACACATGAAGTGTGTGCAATGGAATCCTAATTTTATGAATAACCGGAACAAGATATGAAAGTGTTATCTCCTGCTGCTACGATGCGCGTGCGCAGCCTGACTAGCCATTCCCAAAGAATATTGCACGTTCCCACGTGCATGCTTTCATTCTCCAACTGGAAAGTGGAGAGAGTTATAGAATTCCAAATAAAAGCCCTTTTGTCTCTTCATGTAATAAAAGACAAAACTCACAAAAACTCACAAGACAGTTACAACTCCGGTACCACCATACATTTACCACATACAAAAAGTTTGGTTTTTTTTTGTTTTTTTTATGTCTTCTCTCAATTAAATCGTGTTTACCTTGTTTGATCTCGTTCATCTATTCTTTGTACTACTGAAGAGCTAAAATTGCGAAAAATCAAACATCATAAAAAGCAGTGTTATTTTGACATTAACCCAGTTAATATATATATATCAATGATTAAGTCTAATCAGTATCATACTAAGTATTTATTTACAAATTTACATTCTTCATCTGTGTCATCGAGTTTCTTGAAATACCATCACATCCACATCTGGATAATCGTTTAAGTTCTGTAAAATAAACAGCCTGAATCGAGGATGAAAACTTCCCCGTCAGCTTTGCGATTTCCCGTACTGTCACAGTTTGAGCTTTTAGGAGGGCATTGCAGTTTTGTTTCAGTTTTTCTAATTTCAAATTTGGTAGATAAAACATCATCTCTACTGAATTTATAAGGAAACCTAGAAATTCCATTTTTTGTGATGGGATTAGCTGCGACTTCTCGATCCCAATTTATCAAAAACCCGAGGTTTTGGAGCAGGAAGATCGTCGAGTCTCTGTGGAGAATTAATTTGTCTACGCTTTCCGCCATTAGGAGAATATCGTCCAGATAAATTATTAGACGAACCCCCATTCTTCTTAATATTCCTACTACGGGTTTCATTATTTTTGTGAACAATCTCGGACCCTCGGCGAGCCCGAACGGAAGGGCGGCGTACTCGTAAGTCACCCCCTCCCACATGAAACGAAGATATTTTCTGTGATGTTTTGCGATTGGAAGTACTGAGTAAGCCTCCTTGAGGTCTATCTTTAGCATAAAATCGTTTTTCTGAAGGAGATCTTTTACCATAAACAGACCTTCCATTTTGAAATGTTGATACCGTATATTCTTATTTAGATATTTTAGATTTAGAATTGGTCTTTGACCGCCATCTTTTTTGGGAACCAGAAACCAATTGCTTAAGTATTGGTCCTGTTGATAATGCACAGGACTTATCACCCTTTTCCTCAACATCTCCTGAATTTCGTTTGTCATGAGCCGATTTTGATCTGCATTTAATCTTGCCATCCTTGGTTGACAGTTTTGGTATGGAGTTGACAAAAAATTTATCTCCACTCCTTAAACATTTTTTAGAATCTGTTGATCTGATGTTATTTTTTGCCAATTGTTTACAAAAAACGTTAGCCGTCCCGCCAACGGAAGGTGTAGACTTTGATTTGTTTTCAGATTTAGTTTAAATAGGCAATGCAATACATTTTGTGACGGCTCTAGACTTCTTAGACCCAGGAGATTTTGAGGAAGTTCCTGTTTTAATTGACAAGAAAACGTACCTTGACCCTTTATT
Source organism: Modiolus philippinarum (assembly GCA_002080025.1). Taxonomy (NCBI): domain Eukaryota; kingdom Metazoa; phylum Mollusca; class Bivalvia; order Mytilida; family Modiolidae; genus Modiolus; species Modiolus philippinarum. Next base: position 23,990 of record MJUU01014437.1, on the reverse strand, counting down.
GAAATGTTTATTGGATCCTCCTCTTTTGACATGGTGGTTGCCGTTTGCTTTGCCTCCATATCCTGAACCTTGGCCTTTATTGTTTGAAAACTGGACTGGAGGCGTGTAGCGAAAGGGCGGTGGTGGTGGTAATTCCTTGTCTTTAAACCTAGAAAAGTCTCCTTTTCTGAATTGATCTTTTTTAGGACCTGAATGACTATTCTTTTTCCCGCCCAATGCATAAGCCATCTCGAAAGCTTCTTTTCTCGTTTTTCCTAAATCCTTCAACTCTTCCTTAAATTCTTTGCCGAATAAATACTTGTCAGTTTTCTCTAAAGTCTCGGACTTATCTTTTAACACTTGTCTTGCTTTCCTAGGATCACTGTTTATCGTTTTCAAAATAGACAAACGTCTGTGATAATTAATCACAACATTAGATTGGCCGACAAGATAAATTGATTTCTCTACAAGATCAATTAAGTGATTAAAATCTAATTGATCAATATCTCCATCATTATTACATGCCTTCTTCACAGTCTCTAATGTGTTCCACATGTGACCTAAAGGTCCCATAACTAACATTAATTTTGTCTGGACAGCAGTTAAAGCTTTATCAATATTCTTGTTCAAATATTTACCCTGCTGCTCTATAATCGATTTTATCAATCGGATCAATTTCTTTAATTTTCAATACATCACTGCACGGAACAGGACTTGTTTTCAGAATGAGATCGTCTATCCTATCTGAGGAAATATATTTATTAGAATTATCTTCTAAATAATTTTCCATGTCGGATGTAAATTTCAAACCTCTTTCGTCTTTAGTGTGCGGATTGAAACGCTTTACATCACTAAATGTACGACTTGAAAAAGTCTCACTACTAACTGAAGATTTAGCTACCGACCTTTCATGATGGTCATCACATTCTTTGCCACTAAGGGCGTCACTTTCATTGCCACTAAGGGCGCTACTTTCATTCCCACTAAGGGGATGCTCTTTTCCACTGAGGAATGTGCGTCTTCCTCTTAAGGTAGGTGTTCTGCTTCGAGAACGTCTTCTTTTCTTTTTCTTATTTTTATCAGAGTGCACTCTCTTTCTTTTTCTCCCACGCTGGGTTTCATCTGAGCTATCAATTGAATTTAAATCCTCCTTCTCATGAAGAGATATATCATCCCTGTCTTCATCAGACAAAATAAGGAAAAAACTGAAAATCCACAAAATATATACTCAGATAATCCAAAATGAAAGAAAAGAAAATAACGATCTACACTGAGCGCTAGGCAGTCGGAGAATGAAAGCATGCACGTGGGAACGTGCAATATTCTTTGGGAATGGCTAGTCAGGCTGCGCACGCGCATCGTAGCAGCAGGAGATAACACTTGAAATATCTTGTGGAGGTTATGAAATGAAATTACAATATTTACATACATAATAAAATATCCATACAACAACTACACCTCATTATATACATCACAGAATTATACAAACAACTACGCAAACTTCATAATTGTATGTAAAAGTCTGTTGTGACAAATAGTACATGTATATGTTGCTGATAGTACAAAGTTTTCAAATTTACATTCATCTCCAGTTTTTCTCTACTATTTACTTGGTACCTAAGTTTCATAAGAATGCAATAAATATGGATTCATTGCAGGGTCTTCCAAATGCACCATCGAACACCCTTTCAAATTCTTTACATGTACAACTTTACCGACTGCCATAAGAGCTGATCTAAAGAGCTACTGAGATAAAGCTTGTTTACGAGCTGTTTGACTTCTAACCTGAGACATCAGTGCCCCGAAACCGAAAACGCTTGTATTCCCTTTTGATGTCAGGAATGTATAAGAACCATTCTGAATCAAACAAGAATTATACTGAAATTGACTTTGAAAAGATACCTTAGCTTTTTTCGACATTTACCCGGGTTTTTCAACAGACAATATTGATTCGAATGGGAACAAATTGTGCAATACATGTATCTGTCCTTTGCCTTTCTTCGTATGAACCAAAGTTCTGACATACGCTTATACATAAAAAGTAAAAACAACCAACCCATGCATTTTATTTCAGCTTAAGATATTTAGACGATGTACTAATAATTCTTTTAACAATGAAAGATTTAAAGAATATTTGCATCTTTGCTACCCCGACGTGCTTAAAATATTGTCAAACATGTTCTCCTATTTACTTTCTGGCATGTGGCTATGTTTTTCGGCCATTGTAGGTGTTTCCTGTTATCTTTTTTATTCCATCATACTTATATTAAAGGGACAGACCGATTTCTTGTGACATAATTGCAGGTATTTCATGCACAGACACAGACAAGCAAGCAGTGAAATTATCTTTTTTATTCTATTATGATCATAATACTTTATCTTTTTTTCTTTAGATTATCTTTCATATATCTCTTAAAAGGGGGTCGCACAGGGGGGTACCGCGCACGCGAGTACGAGAAATAAAATGTAACAGCACGAGGACCGAAAAATTAGAAATTTGCTTGTACGATGTCTTTTTTCGATTTGCGCGAAACACGGCAAATAACCACCCTTCAGCACGGCAACACGTGAAATAAAAAACGGCAAACACGCTGCACGAAAATAACCCTGCACCACCCTCTTAAAATGTTCATACCGTTTAACTACATGTTTTATATTTTTCTACATGTATATGCATGAATCTATAGCTAATGTATTGTTTATTTAATTATGTAGGAGAATACGTAATAAGATGGTATAAATTTTGTCTTATCCTTTTTGCTATTTTGAGCTAATAAAATACGTTTAATCTAATCTAAACGTGCTTAAGATTACAGACATCTGATACACCCAATTCTGCTTCATTCCATTTTCTTACACATTGGTAAACATTGACTTCCCAACTGATAAGAGAAAATATATCTACCTCCGAAGCATATCGAGCACATAATTCGCAGTCTCTTTAGTGAAATTCAAATTAACTTCTTTTATTCTTCACGAGTGTTTTTAACCCCCTCTATTCTCAAATTTTGTTTTTTTTCGATTAATATCTTGCATTTGCCGATAAATGGGAAAATATCAATTTTCCCCTCGTTCTATGTAGTGCTATCGAGCGAGGATGGCGGGAACTCCTTCAATTGTATTACAGTTCGACGAAACGAAACGCATGCAGATTACTTTAATCAATTTTACAATGAAAGGATATGGACTAAATACATATGAGTCTCTTCAAATACAAGATTTAACCCTGCAATGGAACAACGCTTTTAATGTTGTTCTTCATCTTGAAGTCACCATGAGACCTTTAACAATGAGCTGATCTCATACCTCATAGTAAGTTCAAGACGGCCCCTAGCACCGGTTTTGAACGGAATTCATTGCAAAACGTCGAGCAACGCCACATCCATGTATCTTCTCCATTGTTTGTGGATGGGGGTTTTCAACAAACATCAAATTAACAGGCAAAGTGTTCTCACAACTGCTGCCATCCGTTGCCCGACCAAAAGACTCATAAAAAAGACAGTTACAAGATATAAAGAACCACAGGACACTTATCGAGTCAATTGCAAGACAACTTGGAGTTATAAACCAAGAGATGTGAGCACAATTAACAGAATGGTCAAAATAACATTTAACAAAATAAATATTAAGATAAAATAAATAAAATGCCAAAATTTGAAAGTATGTTTGTGTATCTGTTACAGTGAATTTGTAAAATCAGGGAATTTGTAAAATCACTGAAAATTCAGGGAATTTGTAAAATCACTTAATTGCTCAGTGGGTTTGTAAAATCCCTAATTAAAACCAGGGATTTTACAAAATCACTGAAAAAATCAATCATTATTTTACTGATTCCCTGGTCATGTTTAGGGAATTTGT
>MJUU01014437.1:0-12959 GCA_002080025.1 Modiolus philippinarum | reverse complement strand
GACTTGAAAATGCAACTTTGTGATAGATACACAAATGATATAGTCGATAGTTAACAATTTATGCATTATTCATTGGTTAGACAAAGCAACACATGAAATTTGATTATGTGTTTATTTCATGTGACATTTAACTAACGTTGTTGTGACATATTTGTATTGGTTGGAACAGTTGAGGAAAGGGTGGGGGTAATATGTGTGTTGATATTGACAACGTTATTTGTTCATATTACAAAGTGTGTATGGAAAAGGAATATCAGGTTTAGTTGTATCGTTCATTTTTCAATCACTATATGTGGAAGGTCTTCTAGTTTAATATATTTCAAAAATTAATGTCTGTAGTGTAATTGTATAGTGGTATCAATATTAACATCAACAATTCGTGACCAATTCCATGCAAAGGAAGTTAACTAAAGCAAGCGTAAATCATTTATGGGAAACGTATTTTCTTTAAATAATCCAGAAATGTAACAAGATGTTGAAGCCATGTCCATTATATTTGGCCATAGTGTACAAGTGCGGAGTCAATAGGCGAGTGAGGGTCGTATATGGTGAATAAAACGATATATAGTAAATGCACATGAGACAAAGTCTCTACAAATACATGGTAAAAAACAAGCAAAGGAACAACGCTTTTATTGTTGTTCTTCATCTTGAAGTCACCATGTATGTCCCTTTCACAGTTATAGGAAAAACATAAGTTGTTTGGAATTTTGTATACAGGCAGTTGCGACGGTTGATTTCTGAAATATGGTCAGATATGCGGACTCCTCCATCTTTTTCCGTATCTTTACATATAAATATTTTGCCCGTTAACACCCATTTTTCATGTTATATTCTAAAAGCATGTACATAAACGAAATTTCGGACAAAATTTAAAAAAAAAAACTTGACGTTACTTCTTCATTCAATTTTTCATTTTTCAATACTTACAATTTTCTATACAAAGTCTATGAAAACATAGAAAATGGATATTTCCCGCCAAATTTTTAATTGCATGTATTAAGCGCTTGAACCTTTGATTTTTTCTTTTTTATATTCAATCTTTCGTTGAGTACTACTAATACGGAACACTTTTATGAAATTCTCATAACTTTCATTCAAAGTGGTCAACTACCTTAAACTAATGATATACCATAATTTTAATTTTTATGAATTGTGTACGTAAAAAATAAAATATTTATAGGGGTTTAATTGAAAAAAAAAAACAAGTGTGGACTCTACATGATGTCTAGCCCGTCCCTGCTTGATCGTTAAATTGACGTGAAAACTCAACTGACTTATATCAGAAAAACTTCGGATGTTACTAGACTGTTAAATTGGGACTGTCATGTACTACCCAAACCGACCTAAATACCAAGTATCATTGACTATACCATTAATAGATACTGACAAAGTGTCACAATTCAACAGAGCAAAAATGATCGTGTATACATGTGCAACCTGTCGCAAATTTTGTTGTTTAAAAATGATTCACTTTTGGCACTACCCTGAGTCATTAATACTGAGTATGGAGTAAAATTATAGACGAACTATATAGTAAAAGTACAAATGGGGCGTTTTTGTCATAATTATTCTGTTATCAACTATTTGGATACATTTAAGAATCTGTTGTTGTGGATATAGCTGAAAACCGATTTGGGGTTGTAGAGTTATATGTAGAAAAATTTCCATAAAAAACTTGGTCCCACTTGTTTTCATCATGAAAAAGAAAATACGTCCGCACTCAACCCCCCCAACAAAAAAAAAAAAAAAAAAAAACAAAAAAAACAAAAAAAAAAAACACACATACACGGACTCAAAGTTTTATGGTTGTTCGCAGAAGTGGAGAAATATTACTTAATAATGCTGCTTAATGTTTAGAGAAATATAAAATCCACAATCGCATTGAGTGAGAAACGACATTTCTACACTAGAGATAGTTAAATTAGCGTTTAAAATATTTGAAAATTTAACTATCGAGAGTGTAGAAATGTCGTTTCTCACGAGACCCGGTTGTGGATTTTATTTCTCTAATGATTTTAAGAAGATTTTGGACAAAAAAATGAGCCCCCTTTTCTGATGATCCGAAATAAATATGTTCTTTGAGCGTGACGTCATCAGGCATGGTCGCCTTTTTTTATGACGTCACAATGGTAAATTCGGAAAACGGCAAACATATTTGACGTCATAATTGAATTTCATCCAATTGCTAGCCGAGAACAACAGCCTCTCTAGAGAGGAGAAACGTATTTCTCCAACTGTTCAGGAAACGTGAAAACAGGACAGAAATTAGAAAAAGCGAAATTTCATCCTCATAAGATCAAAATTAAGAGACCATTGTTTATATCCTTAAACTAATAACACCCAATAGCACATCTCTGTCAAGATAACATATTGCATATTTATTTTAAAAAAATCTGATTTGATAAGTATTAGAAACCTTTCTCACAAAAAAAAACTTTATCAGGTTACAATATAATGTGATTTATATCTGAGAAGAGCGTAACTTGTTTAAGATTTGCTTGGTTGCGTAAAATAACGGTGAACTCGGTTAAAAATTGTTCGGATTCCCGCCTAAATTTGCCAAACTATAAAAATGAATATAAAATTAGAGCTTTTTTGTGTTAACTTTTCAATAAAATCATCAGAAGGAAAAATCATTTTTCTATATCTGTAATTTTTTTCATAAAAAAATTAAAATATGCTACTTAACGATACATTTTAGAAAGTGACCACTATTTTCACCCTTTTGTGACGATTTAGCAAAGACGATAGCGTTTCATGTGCATTTTCCTATCGAAACCAGTTGAAAATAATATGTTTTAATTTACTTTCGACAAAAATCATTCCAAAAATATCTCTAAATAACTTTTAGCAAGGGTGCTAAAAGTAACAGAATAACCAAGTCACCTTTTTACCTCATAATATGAAGAGTTCCTTTTCTTTTGTTCTATTTCAACCGGTTTTCTGACTGATAAAGGAACTTTTAGTCGTGTTTACACCGGAAAAATTCTTCTATCACTTTACTAAAAATCAAAACATCCATACATCGAGAGAAATCACCAATTAATTAATGCTGTTGAGCTAAGGATGACTTATATCAAATCTTTTTGTAGCGCTTATGGTTAATCGTTTTCGTCAATTAAAATTTAGTTAAAAAAATGACATGTATGAAAAAGTTTAAGTACACTTCAATTTCATATATTAACTGTTTTAGGTGGTATATATTTATTTCTGAAGGTCAGATATTTAGTCATTCCTGATTACTGGTATTTGAGGCGATCTCGTTTCTGTCTAAACTCGTATTGGACAAACACAGAATTTAAGTGATCACTGGTACACTTTAATCTTTTTGGTATTACATTAACTGCTACATAAAAGGTAAAAAAATATAAAAGATGTTTACGTAACACTTGATCATGCAATAAATTCAAATCCCCAAGTCGCGACATTATAACTAGATTTATACATTGTAAGATACAAGTAAAATAAGAGACCATGATTTAGAATTCTAAGGAACGTTCGCCTTTATATTTGAACTTATATTGCCACACATAATGGTTGCACTTGAGTGCACTAGTTATTATAATTTGTTGATTTATACACATGAGCGTGTATATATTGTCATGTTAAATTGTTTTTTTTTTTACTTTGCTTATTTGTATGTGTTTTTGTATCATGCCCCTAGTGGGCCCATTTTAATGGACAATAAAACATTCTCCTTCTTCTTCTTCATAATTAAGTTTGATCGGATATTATGTGATAAATAATTTGATCAGTTAAAGTAAATACGAAACGCCTTAAAAAGAACCAATATTGAACAGAACAAACACAAAAACTCTACTTTCATATGCAATTAATGAAAATCAACTGATTATTGATTAAAAGAAGCAAATTTCACCAACCGTACGCACTGTTTTTACAATGTACATATTTGATCTCATTGTTATTTTTTAATGGACTACTACTATTCAGTTTAATGTCATTTTCATGGGAGGTTGAAGTTTGGCTTCTGGTGATTCAAATAAGGCTGTTTTAGGGATGACATATATTCTATTAGAAAACTGTCGTCTTCGAAATGTTTTGAATGTCGCTTCTATATTGCAGGGGCAGTATTGGCAATATTACATATTTAACCCATTAAATAACTAGATACCAAGCTTACTGTTGATTCGGTTTCTCGACATATTATGTCTTTTCAGTGCAGATAAAATCTAAATGTAATGCAAAAAACCCAAAGATGTTTAAGGAGAGAGAGAGAGAGAGAGAGAGAGAGAGAGAGAGAGATAATCTATAAGGTCAGCCAAATCCAGCAAAGGACATAGATTTGCATAAGGGAGATACTCCTTAGTTTCAACTTTACGAAAATTTAGATATTGCAAGTTTAAAAATATATTCGGCTTTCTGGTCAGCACCGATGTACTGACAACTGGGTTGGTGAATACCCAAGAGAGTCCACCAGCAGTGGCATCGACCCAGTGGTAACAAATAACTAAATACCAAATTTATTTTGACAAATTGACCCATACTTTTTTGTTACCGGACTGACTAACACCGACTGACAAAATCGGACTTTTCACTGGCAGTGTGACGGTTGCCACGCGTGGAGCAGATCATGCTTACCCTTTCCGGAGCATCTAATGATACCTCAGTTTTTATAGGGGTTCACACTGCTAGTGCTTTAGTTTTGTGGCGTTCTTGTTCATTTTTGTTTATTTGTTTTGTCTTTGTCATACTGTCTCAATTCGTGTTGCTGTGAATTGCAGTGATCTTGGGTTAATGATATTAGAATTTCCCCTTTCCTCTTTCTTGCTTCGGTATTCGTTTGCCGATGTATTTTAGGAACAAAAACTTCTGTTAACAGGCACATTTAACTGCACAAAAAGTGTCCATACATAGTGTACAGAATCGTTATTAAAATGCTATTTTAAACCCTGGTGGTGGTATCCCAAAAAAATTTTTGTACAGCCCTAGTGACAAAGTATTTTTTGACGTTGGATATTTTGTTGCTAGTGTTCAAACAGTCATCAAAACAGCATTGGTTTGGCTCTGATTAATAGATTTTTTATGTCAGACTTTAAGAAATTTTCATTCAGAGTCGTACGTAAATGAAGCAACTAAACTATTTAATATAGTATTTATAACTGTAAATGTTAAAAATTTGCATTGCTATAATAAAGAACACCTTGAGGTTGTTTGGCTTCAACGAGTGATGCATTGTATTTATATTGCCCTTAAAAAAAACATTTGGACATAGCAACTGCTAAACTGCCATACGCTACATGAATAAAAAATCATTTCAATAAACAATAATTTGAAAAGGTCAAATAAATGTAAACCGCAAAACTCGATACAAATGATGTGCTGAAAGCAACATAGTGAATACTTTTGGTGCATAATAATAAAAAGAAAAGACGACAAGACACTTGCAATCACCGACTGCAATCAACAACAATTGAAAGACAAAAGACAACCGTAAATAACAGTAAAAACTAGGGACAAACTAGTGGATACTAATGCTATTTACTACACAGCGGTTGCATTTAACACCAATGCTCTGATACATCACTCTCACCAGGAAATCTAAAAGATATATAAAAATGGTGCATCATAACAGTTAGTAGCGCGTTCAATTTATTACAGCTAATTCAGCTTAGCATGTTATAAACAAATTACCTTTACTTGCTAGCTAAGTATGGTTCATTGTTTGGTTTACCTATGAATGTGTATTGCTCAGAATATCAAACTCAGCTTCCAATCAGAAACCATTTTCTTTGCTAGTCACACCTCCAGGTGAATTATAGACTATTCCAAGTTGTATCAGAAAGGCAACAAAATTTGAAAGCATATTTTGCTTTTTGGCAATAGGCTTTCCTTAGCTTGCAAACAATTACAGACAGATGGACAGACATCTTTATCACTGTATATCAATAACTCAGAATTATAATTTTTCACCTAGAAATAAATCATTCAATTAAACTATGAAAAGGACTATGGTATGAATTTTGCCTTGTTGGACATTTAAGTACATGGATCAATACACATTCTCAGGCTGATCCAACTTAGGTAGAAAGATTGCAAACTTTGATCCTACAAACTTTGATCCTACACGGTAACCTGTAACGGCTGTAACACTGTTTTCAGAGTCGAAACAACTTTGAAAAAAAAACAGCGTATAATAAGCAACTCAAATGGGAATGTAAAAGTATTATTTAATTTCATTGATTGGTCCCTAAAATAAGTATCTAATATGTCACAAATCCTGAAGGCAAATAATATAGTAAAACTATCAGATATCAAATGTCATGGCCATGATGAACATGTAGATGTAGTAAAAGCTGATTCATCTCAAAATTAAACATCAGTAAAGTTATAAATACAACAAGTTTTTTAGCAGGCAAAACTAGAAATTATCAAGAGAAGAGATTATGCTTAGTGAACTTATATGAAAAAGAGAAAAAGCGTAATCAAGCAATCGCAAATCAGAGTGAAAATAACCTTCGACTTAAGAAAGATCAAACGAATCAGACTTGTTTAGGAATGTAATAATTGCTTAGTAAATTAAATAACAGAGGTAAATTGGGAATTTGTCTAATAACTGAAACACTACTAGAAAAGAATAGCTCCCTTTGAAACATTTTTCGGAACCATTTGTTTTGGTTTCATTTTGGAGTTATCTCCCTTCCTACATCAGATTTTTCGTCATATTTTAATGTCCAAGCGCAGAATTTTGTCGTGGAAACAGACTGGCTTCAAACAAAACTCTATTGACAAAGTGTTTTCAAGGTCTGAAGTGTGTACTAACTGAATATAGTAAGAAAAATGAATAAAATCTTATTCTGTTATTCATGTATCATTCAGATCACCATATTGGTAAAGTGAGATGGAGAATAAAAAATTGCTATTTCTCAACTCTTCTGTATACAGACGATTTGATATACATGTTTGTAATATGTATTGTTGCCCGAGTCGCATTATCCGGTTTAACTATCATATACTTGTTAACGTAATTCACATTGGTTACGAAGAGTAACATGTATAACAGCTGATATAAAACAAATATTCTTAATAATCTGAATGGGAGGTAAGACCAAGGTGAGAACAGAGCTTCGAGCAAAGGAGATTCGCCTTGATTTTACACGAGATTAAAATAAAAGATTATGCAAAATATAACCATGTAAAATTGGTTATCAGGAAAGCTCGGAAGCACTGCCTATTTGGTTGGTGAGAACCCTGGGGGAGAGGCATCGATTCAGTGCTAGATTCTTTAAATATATGTTAAGTAACTAAATACCGAAGTTATTGTAAATCTAATTTATCATTATATTATTAGACCATTTTCGACATACTGCAACATTTGTGCTGAACATTTGCAAATGGTTTTGTATGTTTTTTTTTTAAAGAACTGAATATTTCACGAAAGGATATGGAGTAAATGAACATGAGACCATAACACATATGTTAACTCCAACTGCAATAATTTTAATGAGCTGTATGGCCATTTCGGAAATTAATTCCTCATTAGCAGCACTAGAACCCAAACAAAGGAAATCAATAATTTCAAAAAAAAAATGTTTATAATGCATAAAACCAAACAAAATCCGAACAATATGTTATATCAAATATAGATAAGGACAAAACTACGATGGGGGAGTTAATCCTAAGGCTTCAGAATTTACATAAATAGAAAATAGTAATTGAACAAAGTGAACACATGAGATGTTATCTCATGCACAAGTACACCATATCTAAGAAAAATAAAGAGCATTTTTCTAAAGTTTGATTAAGGTAGAAAGTGTTGACCAAAGCACCTTTCGCTTCATGTTTAAAATCTTCAATTGTCAACACTTTCATGATCCCTACGAAACCTCAAAATAATGCATTCAATTTTTATGATTACATTTTAAAACCGAAATATACAAAGAAAATGTAAAAAAAGACTGGACATCGCGGATGTCTTTGGGCGAGAGATTTATTTTCGTTTTCGAGTCGAGTGGAACTCTGTTCTTGGATAATCTCGCTCAAACACCAAGAACGAAACTATGATGGCGACGAATTAGCTTAAAAGTCTGAGCATGTATTAGATGATAGGAAAAATTGGTAAAATCGATGTCGTCTTGACTTTTTTATATTGGGAGGTTTCTGGCGGATACACTTGATGGACTTGCGTTGCAAATATAGCTGGTTCCAATTAACTGTAAAAAACACGACAATTTATCAATTCATGCAAATTTAACAAATCGACAAAGACAAACAAGTGAACAAAATTGTTCAAACAAATAGTAAAAAATGAACGGAACCCCATAAAACTAAAGTATATGCACAGAAAACTCCTACAAAAATTGGAAGTATCACCAGGTGCTTCGGAGGGGTTTGCTCATGTTTTGTCCCAACCGTGGCACCCCAGAGACAGTCCGGTTTTGTAACAGTTTTTCAGTTTGGTAATCACTCTGTATCTACATAATTTTATTCTCATATGTGATACAATCTGTCAAATAATGGTGACGACTTTAATACATCTGTATTGACACAGCGACAACAGTGGCACGGCCACCAATCGCGCTAAATCATATCCAAATGATATGAAAGCAATTTCGTTAGCGGGACTCCCGGATATGCGTTGCCGGGACTTTTTCTCTGCACCTTGAAGGTAAATCGTCTTTATTTTCTACATTATCGAACTGTTTCAAATTTCATTCGATGTGTTCTCATGGTTTCTACCTTAACTGAAAACTACTACAACAATATCAGTGCGATACGGACGCTAGAACCTTTATTCTGAGACAAGCCTCGTTGAAAACACTGGGAACGGACAAAAAAATGCCCCGAACTCAATTGTTCGACTACATTGATGAGCGTTAGTTGAATAAATGTGTTTTAATAGTCTACAAGAACAAACAGACAAGCCTCCGTTTATCTTAAAACAGTATATTACGTAACAACTCTGAAAAATACCCATACTCTGAGTTAACGGTACCAGATATGAGTTAGCGGTGTCAAGTATGAGTTAGCTAACAAGTGGAAATACATACGCAGGTTACTGTCATAAAATTGTTTTCGTTTGTACTATCTCTTAGTATGAACTCTTTTTACGCATCACCATATGCAAAGAGAAAAATCCTACGAACTTTAAATTGAAAATACCACTATAATTAAAAAGTAGTTTTTATTCAAGAATATTCTTGATTAATTGATTGTTGTTTAACACCAACTTCAGCAATATTTCAGCTATATTATGGACTTTTTATTATAATCTGAATATAAAACTAATTATTTCATATCACTTCTGTAACAAATAATTCAATTGGTTCAATTACTATCACATGATATACAAATGTACTGTATTTCAACATATAGCTCAAACAATGCTCTGAGCTGTATTGAGATCCGAAGAAATGCAGCCTTCGGCTCGGCCTGTAACAAGGTACACGGTCCGTATCGCGGTCCTTAGGCAGTCTGTAAATCCAGATGCAGCCCTCTACACAAGTTACTATTACATAAATCAGTCATTTAAAACTTTTGGCTATGTACAGATAAAAACAATTTCTAAAAGATAAAATCGTACGATAAACAGTTTAAGATTAATAGACCAGATTACGAATATTCTTGTCTAGCGACTTACTCTTTTAACTGTGCATTTGCTTATTTTGCAAAGATATGACATTTTTCAGTTCCACTGTCTACATATTTTGTCATTTTGACACTGAGAAATTGTCTAGAAATATAATATTTTTTTAATCAAGGTCGCCGTTTACTTTATGTGATGATAATTTTATTTCAGGTTTTATCATGAGTATATATGGAAGGAAAAGGAAAAATATTTCAAATTTCTTTGACAATACAGAGAATAATACACTCTTATAATCCATTTTAAAAACACCAAGAAATAATTTGGACATCGTTCATGAACTCTGAAGCGAAGTGCATTTAAACTGGTGTACCACAGGTCTGAGCCTATGATGTTTATATTTTATGTCAATTATTTGTCTTTAGATATGAAAAAATCCAAGAAATAAGCTATACATAATTCCTGAAATTTGATGCGAAGTGCATTAAATCTGGTATATCACAAGGAATTAATTTGTTATTTATATTATATGTCAATGATTTGCCTTTTGATATATAAAATTCTTCCTTAGACTTATGTAGATGATTCTACTTTAGAAAGAAAAGGTAATTATGTAAATGATTTAAATATCAAACTATAAAATTGGTGCTCAGAAAATAGTATGAAGCTAAATCCTATATGATGCAAAATGTAAAGTAATAATTATTACATCGAGAGAAAATGTATAACACTAATTTTTAAGTTTTGAATAACTGAAAACCGAAAAATTAACGGATCTTGTTAAATGTTATTTGTAGTAATTTGACATGGACAGATCATACCATTAAGCTTCTCGGCAAGTGTCAAATAGAATCAATTTGCATAAAAAATGCGTAAATTTTTACAAACGCATATATACGAATTATATATTTTTAATCTTATATATTATTTCATTTTGATTACCGTTGTGCAATTCGGGGAAATGGTAACAAATGGACTGAATAGCTAAATAAAATGCTAAAATCAGAAAATAAATACATGTATATTACAATGACAATTTCCCAAAATGGTTTAATAATAATCAAAATCAGGTAATTTATAAGAATTAAAATATATAATTCATTTATATGGTTGGGATAAAGAAAATAAGTATCCTGAAGTATTGAAATAAAAAAAAACTTTTTTTCTACATCTAAAGGCAAATTTTTGACACATAATATCCTTGGTACTGGATTTGGCTTCCTATTTCAATATTTTTGGACATGAGTACTTCTTTTTGGACTTCTTTTGGATTATGGCTTTCCATATCATTTGATTTTAATGCTACTGATGAGAGGTTACTCCTTGAAACACGTGTACAGCATAACGAAATTAACTGATTTGATGCAACTTCGGTAGTTTTTGTATTATAAATAACAAATGTCCCAAAACTGATCCTATTGTAAACCGGTAAATTGATTCCTGTTGTACACCGGTTTTAATGCACTTCACATAAGAGTTCATGAATGGTGTTCAGGTTATTTCTCAAAATTTTTTATCATATCGGATTATAAGACTGCAATATTAACAAATCACGCTGCCTTGTATTGTACCAGAAACATTGAAAATTTTCCGTTTCCTTGTATTGATATCCATAATAAAACTTGAAAGCAAATACCTTCATTTCATAAAGTAAACGGTTTTAGACCATTGATTAAGAATTACTTTATATCTATAAAATTTCTCAGTGTCAAAATAACAAAACACGTAGAAGGTTAAAAGTAAAAAATGTCATCTCTGCATAATGACCACATGCTCAGTCATAGACTAAGTCGCTTGACATTTCTACTCAATTTAATACGACAAAATTTCATGTGCTCTTAAAAAGTCAGATAAAAAATGTGGAATGATAGTACAAACGAAAACAATCTTATATATTACAGACACCCGCGTACGTATTGCTGCTGGTTAGCTAACTCATACTCGATTACGCTAACTAATATATGGTACCGCTAACTCAGAGTGTGTGTATTTTTCAGAGATTTCACGTAATTTACTATTTTTAGTTCAGCGAAGACTTGTCTGTTTGTTCTTGTAGACTATTAAAACATGTTGTTCATCAATGTAGTCGTAACATTTTTTTTCGAGGCATTATTTCGTCCGTTCCCACTGTTTTCAACGAGGCCTATCTCAGAATAAAGGTTCTAGTGTCCGTGTCACACTGAAATTGTTGCAGTAGTTTTCAGATAAGGTATGAACCATAAAAACACATCGAATGACATTCGCCTTTTTAAAAACAATAGTCCGATAATGTGGAAAAAAAGACGATTAACCTTCGAGGTGCAGAGAAAAAGTTCCTGCAACGCATATCCGGAAGTCCCGCTAACGAAATTGTTTTCATAACATTTGGATATGATTAAGCGCGATTGGTGGCCGTGAGTGGGAAAATGTCAGATTACAAGGGTTGAATTTGGGTCAGTTGAACGATAAAGATTAAATATTTATTCATTTATATGCATAGATTTGTACAATAATTTGAACTGCTTGCACTGGTGTTTCTGTGATGAAATTCACATTTTTAGGGTTGATAAATAAAAAACGTCCCTCTCTAGCGGCCTATAATGATTATTTAACTCTTGGGCAATATTTTAACCCGAGAACGTCGTTCGTGTGGCAAGACCAGCTACCCAAAAGACAGCCCATGAATCTTGGGATTCTATTTTTAAAAATTCATAGGCCATGTAGTCAAATGTTTTTCACGGGAATTACAACTTCGCATTGATATGCCACGTGACCGATATTCACCTAAAAAATTGACGGAATTTTATTGAACATGCATGAAATGTAATCATTAAAAGATATAAACAGTACATAATAAATGTTTTCAATATTACAGGAAAAACTACATATTCCTAAAAATATACTACAAAGATTTATCTGCACTGATAACAGAACAAGTTCCAAAATATGAAACAGCAGGAGCTATATTTGGTAAGTATATTCATAATAAAATGTCACACGGATTATGAATAACAAAGTACCGAAGTTACTGTGAATTCACGTTTTGCATATGCGCACATCGACAACTTATTAATTGATTAAAACACAACAAAAATCTCAAGACCTCAGGGAGGATGGAAAAAAAATGATGATCACGAAATGATTAGAGGATTTTAATGTCAATGTATTGTTACAAGGAATACGAAAGTGGTGGTGTCACTGACTATATGGTTTGTAAAGGTGATAAAATTTATTAAATTATATATTTTCCCGTAAATGTAATAATATAGGGTTATTGTATGAATATTGGGGAATATTTTCCCTCTTAGAATATATGTTGCACTCGTTCCGAGTGCAATATATATCCTACGAGGGATGATATTCCTCAGTATTCATGTTATAAACCTTTTATTGTATAGCAACGCTAACATTTCTGTAAAAGTGGGATTTTGGT
>MJUU01014436.1:239742-250694 GCA_002080025.1 Modiolus philippinarum | reverse complement strand
AATCAGTTTTCAGGAACTCAGACTAGAGAGATTCCATGTGCGTCCTCAGGTGGTGGGGATTGTTCTATCCATGCGGGGAAATAAGGTCATAATAATACCGACAGTCTGACCATGAACAATTGAAACCAAACTGTGTAGAGAAACACCACGCTCCATGCGATGTAAAGACCCCTTGTATATTTTTCTAAGGAGAGCAGACTCGCTGCGAGTCGTATGGAAGTCTAAATTTCCTGCCCCTACCCATTTCTCCTCCTTTCCCCTTTTACCTCAATTGTCCCTTACACCTTGATTTCTTTTTTCTTTTACTAAAAATGTTTTATTAGTTAATTTGTTCTCGTCCTGATATAGCTGAAATATTGCACATTGGACGTTACAAGTTTACTTATCAATCAATCACGTATCACGCTTAGGTTGGCCCTTTGCTTTCACATATACATATGTATGTAGAAGCACGTATCTCACCTATTTTAAGGTAGTATTTTCACCAATTATGCTGCCAAAATGGCTTTTTTGACCCCCCCAGTGTTATCTTTTTTACTTGGGCTATAATTGGACTATCAAATAATACCGACTACGTTTAAGCATGGGCTGGGCATCGTGTTTATTTAAGTGCAATACCATCTTTCGTAAGCAGTATATAAAGTTTCAAAGCATGTCATGATTCCACCGATTGAGCTCATTTGTCGATTTCTATAGTATATTTTAACTGTATTATTTTCTAACAGTGGAATGATATAAAGGGGTACATCAATATATTTTTCCGCCGTGCGCGGTCCCTGCTTATGAATAGGCCCGCAGTATCCTCTGAGCTTGGAGTATGAGTCTTCCTAACAGATGACCCCGAGGGAACCCCGGGATATAGAAATAGGACCTAGTATCCCCGGCTTGCGGAGTGTGACCCCTCCTAAACGGAGGCTGACCCCGAGGGTCCCGGGATATAGAAATAGGACCCATTCCGTGGTTGTGCGGGATTAATAAATACACAACCCATTTTTCGGATGGGATGTAAACTCAGGTCCACATGTTGGAAGAATTGCCACGCTTCCTGCTTGTTAAAGAACCCTTGTAGCAAGCAGAACCCTTGTAGCAAGCTCTTTTTGGGTGGTCCGTAGGTGATCGGCTACAAGGCTAAATTCCCCGCCCTTGACGATTTCACCCTACTTTTCCAGTGGCAGTCAGAATTTCCCGTCCCATGGCCCTTTCCATATTTATTAACAAACTTGTTTTCGTCTCGATATAGCTGTAATATTGCTGAGTAGACGTTAAACAATAATCAATCAATCAATATAATCTTTCAATGTT
Source organism: Modiolus philippinarum (assembly GCA_002080025.1). Lineage (NCBI taxonomy): Eukaryota > Metazoa > Mollusca > Bivalvia > Mytilida > Modiolidae > Modiolus > Modiolus philippinarum. The sequence goes on along the minus strand of MJUU01014436.1, from coordinate 249,392 downwards.
CAATGCGTTTATCAATTGCAATGACAGTATTGTATAACTAAATAACTGCACTCTTGATTCATTCGTAGTATTTTGAGGCTTTCTTTGCATACCCAATATTTTGAGACTGTTTTTGCATAGTATTACCCAATACTTTGAGGCTTTCTTAGCATACCCAATATTTTTTAGGCTTTCTTTCCCTGTAGGGGCTAATTCTGTGTAAATATGGCATTCCAAGATGTCTTTGATAAATCTCCAATAGTGATTCTGACATTTTTCTGTGCTTTCTTCACTCCAATAGATTTTGTTCATTGTGCCCGGTATCCGTGTTCCGTGTGCCATTATCATTTAAAGCTCCGCGGTTTTTTGTGCCCATAATTACGCACCCTTGTTGGATAAATCGCCAAATAAAGATATAACGAATGAATTCCGGGAACTGATACTTTCAGAAAATGTCCAAATTTAGGAATCATTGATGTTTTGGATATCGTCTAAAACGTGAACGTCCCATCACTTTTATTGACAACATCGCCGTGAAAAATAGCAAACTTGGATGATTTAATCGTACCCTACAGTTTATTAAAGGGTCTTGGGAAGTAAAATTTTACCCGTGGATAACTTATTATATGGAAAATAAATATGACAATTTATTAATACCACTTTCATAAGCTTTGATGACTTATTTATAAAAATATGTACCCACCCTACCGCATGTCAACAAATATGAGCTCCGTGTTTTTTGTGCCCGCTCCGGTTCTGTGTATCGGAATACCCGGTGTGAGACTAGAGAGCTTTACTTCAAATAAATTGAGTAGAAATTAGAGAAACAATCTCTAACATTGTTTTCCAGTTTATTACGATAATTTCTCACATTTTCACATTTCTAAATTCTCGGATAAACCTCGAACTTTAAAATATGAAAATTTAACTACCTCGATGTGAGAAATATACGAAATAAACTGGAAACAATGTTAGAGACTATATGTAAAACCTTCCTATGGTGGCAAGATATTCGTCATGTCTTTAGATTTGACGTGATAATCCGTTGACCATTGTGTCATTATGACTTTGGCTCTTAACCCTTAGGTCAAAAAAGGTTGTTGTTTTGACAGCAAATTCAAATATTTTGCTTTTTGATAAATTGCAATGAGAAAGCATGTTTAATATCATTATAATCCTCATTCTAATCTTTTTTTTTTACATCTGAATTTAAAATAAAAGAAAACTGATTTAGTTGAATATAACTTAAAAACTGCTTGACTTACTTTTTGTTGATATGCCGGTGTTATATTGTCATTTTCCCCCATGCTAGATTTTCCCCGGGGGAAAAATGAGATCATTCTCATTTTTCCCCAGGGAAAATTGAGATCATTGTCACTTTTCCCCCACGGAAAACTGACAATACGTATAGGTATTGCCATTTTTCCCCCGTGCTGATTTTTCCCCCACACACTTTTCATGTTATATAACACTTATAAGCAATAAAGGGATATGGAGTAAATGCACATGAGACATAGTCTCTACAAACACATGGCAAAAATGAGCAATGGAACAACACTTTTATTATTTTTTTCTTCATCTTGAAGAACATATGTCTTTCTATCTGAACTGTTCTGACACGTCGTCCGAGCTTTGATCAACAACTGATTAGAGACATATATGTACATGCCTCTGAACAGACAGACCTTGTCCGTGTGTCAAGATTTCACATATAAATTTTATAGAACACTCTTCAATTTTGACATAACTCTTATCGCAATTTCTTTAATATATGACTTAATTTGAGAACCGAACTCGATGTTTAATCATGTTTTCACTCATTAATATTACTATTAATTGGCTGATCCAGAGGGAGGGATCCATTAGTTGGGCCCCTTTGTCTTGAAAAAAAATTTTGTACAAAATTTAGACACGACTGTCAAAAGATCGGTAAAAAATGGCATGGAACCCCCTTTTTAAGGAACCTCATTGGAACCCCTTTTTTGGAGGTTGGATCCGCCGGTGCTATTTGAGAAAAGGAGGTAGATAAGGATCAACACACACCAAAAATTGACAATACACTCCATGATAAAAATAATCAGATTAAAAAACTGACAATTATGAATTATTTATACAATACAATAAAGCAACATATGTATGAAATGACAAGTGATGCCAACGCTGAGAGCTGCTGCCGCCAATGATCTGTCCAAGGTGGCATTTCGTAAAGTGTCTTCGTTGATTACCCAGGTCATCTCTCCAACGAAAGAATTAATTTTTCACGGATATAACTGGAAATTCCCTGGACAGATTATTACATTAAACATATTTTATTCGCAAAAACAAATTTGCAAAAGGGATTGGACAAAAGTTACAAAACATTATGAAAAGTCCTCTCCCGATACATATAAATATAAAGAGAAATATTAATGGCGACATAGATTAAATAATTATTTCAATATGTAAAAAAAAACTAAGTCACAGTAATTTGGAAACAAATGCAAATAAAACTATAAGAGTTAAAGAGTTAAAGAGTGTACATATTGAGAAAATCTCATAAAGTGTATCACGGTAAATATAATCTAATACATGTATAAAAAATCAAAATCTTTGAGTTCTTCTTATGTATATGTGAACATAGGAAAAAATAGCACAATTTTCATCATATGTCAAAGATTCGTCACCTGCTAAAAGAAGTTCTAAAGAAACATTAAATAACCGTAAGCTCGAAAAAAGGTCATGGCGAGCGTCACTAAATTTAGGACATTAAAAAAAATAGTGTATGGCATCTTCAAATGGATTTCCACAGGAACAAGAAGGGTTAAATATCAAATTTACCCTGTACATATCAGATCCTAATTGACTACACATATGGCGAATCCTTGTGTGAATAATATTAGTTTTCCTTTCGCCAAATTTGAAATAGGTTGGCGATTTGTAAAGATATTTAGTGAAACAATTTTTAAAGATACTTATACTAGGTGAGAGCCTTACATTTATATTTAAAGAATTCCATTCACGGATAGTTGAGGGAAAAAATGAATTCCTTGTTATTTCTAATCGAGAATCAGGGACTGTATAGTTCATATTATTTCTTAAATTGTAATTTGTTATTTCTCCTACCCTTGGAGGTAAAAGATCACATAGATATGAGGGAGCTCTGTCATTATGAATTAAGTAAAACAAGTTAAGTTTCCTTTTTCGTCTTCTATCAGAAAGTAATTCCCAACCCGTTTCAAAATAAAGTGATTCGCGACTAGCAAACATTGGCAAGCCAGTGACTATTCGAGCGGCTTCAAGCTGCATTTTTTCAAGTTTTTCAGTGTATACGACCCCACAACCATCCCAAAGTTCACAAGCGTATTCCATTGTTGGTCTAATAAATGTTAGATAAATTTTATTTAATGTATCTCTGTTCAATGTAAATTTAAATTTGCGTAGCACAGATAGTTTCTTTCCAACTGACTGGAGGATTCCACTGATATATGTATGAAATTTTCCATCAGAATCGAAAGTAACTCCAAGATGCTTATGCCCTGGACAGATCAACTTCAAACTTTGGGTAGCGGTCTGTATATTTTTTGTGAAATTTTGCCATTAATTAATAATTCATATTGACCAGGTTGTTTTATGGTCTTTTATGTTAAAGTTAATTTTTTCTTTTTTTTTCCCGGAAAAACTAGCATGGGGGAAAAATGGCTATAGAACACCGGACAAAGATAATCGGTTAAATCTTAACAGATAATCAAAGAGATAAAAAAGATCTTTCAAATGTAACGTTGCAGTTATGAATTTATTGAAACATTCATAGAAACATATGGAAATCGGAAGAGTTTTAATTATTAAGTCAAAATCAGCATAGACCCCTAGATGTTTTATTTTGTGGTCGTTTTAACCTGGATATGGGATGTTGTCTCCTTGACATTTACCCTATTTCCTTTCTTTTTCATGTCTAGTATCATTTGTTAGAAAATATAGTTCTAAGTGGCATACGAATTGTCTCTAAAACTTTTGCTACATTTGGTGTTTTACAAATAAGTGTATATAAGTGTATACTTGACTTAACTACGGGTTTAAAATACAAAGAATCTGACGTCAGTTTATTGTGATAGCAATTTAATTTAGTTTGAATGTTTCAACTTTTTATTATTTTTGTGAGTTTCTGTAATATCAAGATTTGCATATTTATTTTTACATTAGGTCTAGTAAATTTCAATTTTAGGTGATTGTTTCGTTCAAACAGTATAAAGACTTTCTACCTTTAGTAGTGGTGACATGCCTACCCCTGCTTCTTCTTCTGTTTTTGTATTATTTTTTAATTGAAGCATTGAGTTTTTTAAACTACTTCTGTTGGCTATTGTCAAAATAAATTTTGTATAAAAAACGAATTGGAAGGTACAGATTAAAAATAGAAACAGAGTAAATTTTTACAATATATAGTTACTGCGGATTTAAATACTAAGCGATCCGGGTTTGACATTGTTGTACCTGTGTTATTTCTACTTTCGATTTAACAATAAAACCTAATATTCAAAGTGCGTAGTCCAGGTAGATAATTTTAATCTTTTTAAAGTATGCTTACAAGAAATGGAAGGAAAAGAACACATGAAGATGTAAGAAAACCAAACCACACAAACTTTCAACAGAGAAAAAACAATCCTGGAACCAAAAAGAGAACAGGCGATTCAAAGGTTGGCATGGGTAACCTGAACTCAAACAAATACAGCGATAAAGTGTATGTGCAAAAGGAAACAGATGAATTCGTATTCTTTTGGCAGAAGGAATCAATTTACAGTCAATGGCACAAGGCAAAGTTTTTTGTTGATGGTTTTACTTTCAACTGTGCCGAGCAGTACATGATGTACAACAAAGCAAGTAAGATGTATTATCAGTACACAACTCAAAACACGCCATGCGAATGTACATAAACCATGAAAGGATATGGAGACAAAGTCTAATTCATGATAATTCTTATATGATTTGCATAATAGGAAATACGCTGATATGATTGGTTGAATTTACTTCCGGTAGCAAATTCTGACGTCGTTCATTTTTCGATAAAGGACGTTGACCGAACTACATTTAAGTTCACCTTATAAATTCATACGCCAAGTGAATCAAATAGAACAAAAACGTGTGATTGGCATAATAAAAGTAAGAATTTAATTACTTATTATCAGATTAAAAGAATTATAAGGATTAAACACCGTTTGAAAGGAATTTATTGGAGTATAAACGGGACCAAGTCACCCACAAACATATTATAAAAGTCCTTCGGACTTTTATTTGTTTGTGAGTGAATTGGTCCCGTTTATACTCCAATAAATTCCTTTGAAACGATGTTTAATCCTATAATAGAAACAGATAATGGAACAACGCTTTTATTTTTGTTCTTCATTGTGATGTTACCAGGCCTTCAACAATGAGCTTTTTCATACCTCATAGACGGCCCCTGGCACCGAATGGAGTGGAATTCATTGCTATATATTTAACCATGAAGGGATATGGAGTAAATGCAAATGAAACAAAGTCTCTTCAAATACATGGTAATAATAAGCAATGGAACAACGCTTTTATTGTTGTTCTTCATCTTGATATGTATGTTTTACATGTTCAGCCGATGCAAATTCCGACTGTTATATAATTGTGTATCAGGGGTTTTACTCCGGCAGTTAATTCCTTCCTTTGGTATAAAACAGGGTAGAATACCCACAACATCTAAATAACGAACCAAAATGGAGTACTGACCTTGATGGAAGAAACATCAGACATAGGTTGAAATTCAAAACGCCGAGAAGAGAGTAAACATGTGTACGCCGAAAAGAAAGTATACTTACACATGAACGCCTTTAACAATCTGTACACTTATATTGCTTGCAGATTGAGCAAAACGTATTTCTGCCTTTAAAACATTAACTTCACAGTCCGTGTATTTTAGATACACAAAATTCAAAATTTTTGATCGCTTGGTTATTCCATGTAGAACGTTAAATGTATTCTCAATTTGTTATTTGTATTGCGTATGGTAAAATGATCATTGATTTGTTGATTTAGTTCAATGCCTAAGTGTAAGAATAAAACAGACAAAAGGAGAAAACGGGGAAAACATAAAAAAAAACTGAAATGGCATTTTAGTCGCTATAAGGTCGTTTGCCCTTAGTTGGGAAATATGAAACTAAATACATGTAGTATCCATTAGATCAATATACATTTTTTGTATATGTACTCATATTATATACATGTACATTATATAAGAGATAGAATAACTACTATGCTTAGGCATTTAAGTTATAATTTCAAGTCTTTCTTTGATCAGTTATACTTATTGTCCATATAGACTGGAGTACATTGATATATATGTTCACTAAATATATGTTTTTATCCGGATAAGAAAGGTGGAAAGACAAATCATGCTGTATAGAACTAAACAATACGACTGGTGTACAATAGGGTTAATGAAATGTTTTAAGTGTATAGGCGACTGAAGGAAAAGTTAAATTTGAAGTTATTCGCGACTTCGTAATATATACTATACTGAAATTAATACGGGACTTTCGAGATAGGAACTCTCGTGTAATTGAAGGCGGGAACGATGCCCTCAAATACCAGTATCCAAAAATCTAGTAAGACGGAGTGATTGGATTCTTGACCTATTGATATGAATATATACCACATAAAATCAAAATATTTATGAAATTGAAGTGTATACTTATAATTGTCCCTACATGACAATTATTTTACTAAATTTTAATTGACAAAAAGCAATTAACCTAGAGCACTACAACCATGACAATAAATTCAATTCAAATCACCCTTAGCTCAACAGTGTTTATTGATTAGTAATTCATTCTCAATGTATAGATAGGAGGGGAATGTGTCAAAGAGACAACGACCCAAAGGAGAGTAATAACAACTCAAAGCCACCATAAGATCTTCAATGAACGGTGAGGAAACCCCACACCCAACGGCAGGTCGGAGTTGGCCCCGAAATAAAGAGTAATCAAGTTCAGCGAAATAAACATCATCCTAGACTCCCATAGACATAAACTGAAATAATATGTATTGATATTACTTTATTACGGTTTGAACACGATTCAAAGTCTCGTATTTTATAAGGCAGAAGTAGACATATGAAGATACATTTTGAGACATTAGAAAATGACCGTTTTTAAAATTTTGCTCTAGAGTTGTGCGGTAACGACGAACTGGTTAAGAATGTAATGGAAGAAGAAGATCCAGCTGTTCAGAAAAAGATCGGTAGACAAGCAGGAGAATTATTTACTAGCTCCCAGAGTCAAGAATGGCAACGTCAATGTAAGGAGATCGTTAGAAAAGGAAATATAGCAAAGGTAATAATTTATAGAAGGTACCAATAGACGATTGTGTTCAAACAAACTCATCACAATTGCTGTCAAATTATTCAAAAAATCTATCAATTAATGTTGAACTAATCTTCAGTTGCTTTTGAATGTTGTGTTTTTTTCTGTGCTTTGTAGCTGTCTAATTTCATTGTTTTTGGTGTTCACGCTTAGCCATGTCTTTGGACTTCGATTTTTGTAAATACCACTCCTGTGTATTGTAAGAAAAGTTTAGGTTGACTGGGCGGAGTTACTTGTCATTCAGGATTTGATCATTCCAAAACATCAATAGGTACAATAGATCAAATGCAGGGTGATCTTTTAAATAGATCAATAATTGTTTGATTAGTGAATGATTATATTGATCTCTTGGGGCATAAAAATTACAAACTATTTGTTTTTGAAAAGTGTTCACCATACAAATAACTACATGATCATTAATGATTAATTTTATTGTAATCTTTTAACACCTAATGTTGGCACTACACTGAAAAAGTAGATTTACCCCAGTTCAAAGTTTGAAGCAAACTCCGCCCAGTCAATCTTAAGTTTTATTACAATACCTTCGGTATTCTGCTGCCTTGTTTTTCAATTATTGCGAATTATGTACACAAAATGACTTTGACTTATTCTTTTGTGAAGATATTCACGATTATCATCGTACTATATTGTTGTTTCAGCCTCCAGAGCACTTCAGCAAAAGCCATATCCGGTTGACCCGGATATACCAGATGTTGACCCGATATGTAAAGTGATTCCCCCAACGTTTCAAAGGCAATAACTCCTTTTGAAGTTTTCAAAGCTCTTTCCGAATACGTATTTAAAACAGAATCATAATCAAACAAACAGATAAAGTAGACGTGAGAAAAGTAGTTACAGTTACTTTCACAATACTGGTCTGTCAATCAATTGTTGTTACATTCAATCAATAGGTAGATGTGTTTGTCTAAAATGTTTACAAAACAGGTTTAAATATTCCTCAATAGGTCATTGATTTTATTTATAGGTCAGACATTTAAAATCTCTTTTGATTAAGAAAGGTGTTCAGCCAGCCTAAACATAAATAAACATTTGGGCAACAGAAAATAAATAATGAGAGTGTAAATAGTAACATTATTTGCAAGAAGAATTTGATNTATAGGTTTTACTCTTTTTCCAACGCTCAAGACTCTTGTTTAACCTGTTTAAGACACTGCTTATAAACTCTATCATTTCATATAAGAAAGAAAAATAATAATCCAGTAATAAAAAATGTTTAGAGGAACACAGTTCTATGATAGATATGAGTATTGTATCTTTTTACTAGATACTCCTATAGTGTCTCCACCAAATGGACAAGCACAAGTCAAAACGGATTACAAATTTAGCATAAACGATAGGGCTTCGTTTTATGACTGGTACAATGGGTATTTTTTAATTNTTGTTTTTTATATTGGAAAGGCCAATTGAGGATAAACATGCATTTTTCATAAATAAACCAGGTGTACGGTTTAAACCACTAGTACTATAATTAGATTTTATCCATCCTCTTAATCCTTGATATTTAGGTAAAAGTTGAGATGTACTTTACAGTAATTCCTAAAGTGAGTATATTTGTTCAGGTTGGCTGAACACCATGCTTCATCCAAAGTGATTTAAATGCCTGACCTATAAATAAAATCAATGACCTATTGAGGAATGTTTAAATTTAAATGTCTTTTGTAAACATATTAGGCAAAGATACCAACCTATTGATCAATTCTCTCAGCAATAGGATTACTAACCACATTTATGAAATTAACAGTAATATGGGAAAAAGCCGTAGGTTTTTGAAAACATGTTTTCAAAAACCTACGGCTTTTTCCCATATTAACTACTACCTACGGGACTATAGAAAAAAACAAACATGTAAGATTTGTTATTCACTACAGTTGAGACGGGTAAAACGGGCTAGATTTTTAATGAGGTCTTAGTTCACTCACATTTTTTACGTTGCTTGCGGTTTAAGCATCTCATAAGTAAAACACAAATCTTATAGGTTTTACTCTTTTTCCAACGCTCAAGACTCTTGTTTAACCTGTTTAAGACACTGCTTATGAACTCTATCATTTTTATATAAGAAAGAAAAATAATAATCCAGTAATAAAAAATCTTTAGAGGAACACAGTTCTGTGATAGATAAGAGTATTGTAACTTTTTACTAGATATTCCTATAGTGTCTCCACCAAATGGACAAGCACAAGTCAAAACGGATTACAAATTTAGCATAAACGATAGGGCTTCGTTTTATGACTGGTACAATGGGTATTTTTTAATTAAGTTCAAAGTAGATAAACTAGCTGACGGAGCAGCACC
>MJUU01014436.1:226983-237908 GCA_002080025.1 Modiolus philippinarum | reverse complement strand
ACCTAAAACAAGTAAAACCATCATCAGTCGGTGAAGCTGTAAACAAAAAGATAGTTCAGGGTGTAATAGGAGCAAAAAGCAAACTGGGACTCGGTGTTAAAAAAAAGGAGAAAAAAAAGTGGACAGACAAACTAGCAGAACAACTACATAAGCAAGCAAGAAGAGAGTTCCCTCTCAGACAAGTAAGAATATTACATGTCGATGACACCTGGAGTGCAGATCTCGTAGACATGCAAGCATATTCCAGAGATAACAAGGGGTACAAATACTTACTAAATGTGATTGACGTATTCAGCAAATACGCTTGGAGCGTTCCACTTAAATCAAAGACAGGACAAGAAGTGGCTATTGGATTCGAGAGCATACTAAAAGAGGGAAGAACTCCAGAATTACTATGGGTCGATCAGGGATCCGAGTTTTACAACCAGGAGTTTAAGACACTCCTAGAAAACTACAAAATAAGAATGTACCACACTTTCAATCAGGCAAAGGCTGTAGTAATAGAGCGCTTAAATCGCACACTCAAAGGTAAGATGTTTCGCTACTTTTCCGCCAATAACACCTACAATTATATCTCAGTACTTCCACAATTAGTAGAGCAGTACAATAACACGAAGCACTGGTCAATCAAAATGAAACCGGTAGAAGCAAGCAAATCCCCCGTTTACTCAGATACGAAGGAAACTAAGAGTAAACCAAAATTCAAACTAGACGACAAGGTCAGAATATCTAAAAAGAAAGGCACGTTTGAAAAGGGTTATACACCCAATTGGACCGAAGAGGTATTTACTATTTCGACAATCCAGTACACAGAACCAATAACTTACAAGATCACGGACTTGAATAACCAGCCAATAGAAGAAAGATTATTAGACGGGATCACAAAAATAGAAGAGTATTTGTTAAATGGAAAGGGTACTAGTATTCAAAGGACTTTAACTCCTGGATTCCGATGTCGGACTTGCAGTCTCTGAGATAGTCTTCTGCGCACCCACACTTTAAAGAGGACAGTACCTTTTTTTCTCTTGAATATCAAGTATTTCGTAAACTCCGTTAGGCGGTTTATCACTAAAACTTAATTTCGACTTCGATTACATTTAGTGAGGTCATTGGAGAAACTAGCCAAACGATTCCGGTTGGGGCTATAACTCCAAAGAATATTTCGTCGTTCTTTTCAAACGTATGGCTCATTTTTATCTCAAATTGATTATGACCAACGATGGATTTCCTGGTCTCTAGAATTTCGGTGCTAGTTATTGGCGTCGTCCCTTTTTGTAACATGAGATGTACGGAGGGGTATCTTGTCATACCCCCGACGCACAAACGGACAGTAAATGTGGGTGTACACTTATCCTTGAATTTTATCCACTGCTGAAACCCATTCCCGAGTGAGTGTAAGATCTTCCCGTTTATAACAAATGGTTTATCAGTGTTGTCTGCCGCAGGCACTGGCGAAGCCACTGGAAGCCCGATCTGTATCGGAGTTACACGAGGAGGAACAGCGTACGTAGACATACCGAATAGACCGCCCAGAGAGTAACTAGAAGTGTATGGTGTTGTGTTTACCGGAGGACTTAAATATACATGTTGATATTGTTCCTCCGGGGTTAGACTAAATTTTCTTACCCGATAACCTGTTTTTCCTCTTATAATAATCCTCACATATTTAGCAATATAACCCAGGTGCAATTTGATTTCTTGAGCCCCATTAGAAAGACCAACGGAATACTCTTTTTTCCATTGTCTTGGGCTCGTTACAGGCCCACGAATTTCACTTCCAAAATCATTCCAAGTATGACATTCTATGTAACACGCTTTACCATTTAGTTCAATGTCGATATTAGCGATTATCTTTTTTTGATATAGACCTATAACGTCACGCTCGCTAATTATTCTGTATTCAGTAGTTTCGTCGTTAGTACTATCCTGCCTATTACCGGCAAATCTTTGATCTGAGAAATCTAGTTCAGAACCGTAATCACGGATAGAATATTGAATATCTAACGCACAACTCTGTAGGAATCGGAACAACGAATGAGTGTTTTTTTCCTAATTCGACCACCGCAATCCTACTCTTCTCGCTTAATTTCATAACTGATGGAATGAATCTCCCGTAAATACCATGGTTAAAAAGAAGTGAACAAGTAGCGCTATTTCTTATTTTCTCGATATGAAAAAGTGTTATCTCGTCCTTATTATCTGTACTTACTCTTGTTAAAGATATTTCCTTTGATGCGCTCAATTGATCTATTTTCAACATGATCTTAATTTGGTTAGTAGATACGCGCTCTTCTTCTGGCGACTCAAATATTAGATGCGCACCAAACAAATAAAGAGGTTCACCGGCACTGCCGTCCGTCGGGTTTAGGGTTAGTTTCCAGTTGTCGAGATCCTCCTCTATATCACCGTTGATATAGGAATCGTCCGTTAACCACTTGACTTTTACATTCGAAGACAAATTATAATATCCGGGTTTCACTCTTGCAAGAAATGATGCAGCTTTCTTTTTCTCGTACTTCTTTTCTCCTGTTTTATTGAAAAATCTCCTTAATTCTCTCTTGTTATCCTGAATTTTAGTATCTATTTCATTTTTTGTATAACCCTCATAATCGGCTAGCTTGGCGTCTACCTCAGTCTTAGTATAAACAGTACTTATTTTTTTCTCAAGTTGTGATAGGTGAATTGGTCTTAGAAACTGTCTGTGCAAGTCATTTCTTAGTTCTCGTTCACTTGCAGCAACAAAAGTTTTACTAGCAAACTCCGCTCTAAAGTTCCGTTTCTGTGTGTCTATTTTCTGCTGCAGCGATTTCTTGTTAACCGCACAGGTTGGGTCATCTAAGTCGGTTTCGAGTCCCCTAATATACTTCTTATTCATGTCCAGGTCTTTACGCGCTACCGCAGGAAAGAAAGTATGGCTTATTTGCTTTATTGTTGCTACGTGGTCGTTGCCGGAACCGGGTGAAAGACCTATGATTTTATACCCACCCATGTCTTAGTCTTGTCCTTTACGGAAATATTTGTCTAACTGAGCCTTGATCGCATACTTACTTACCACTACATCAAAATTAGTCTCCGTTGATGCACCTCCTGACACCGTCTGAGATATTTCATTAAATATACCCATGTTTACTTTTTATATTAGGAAGATAAAAATGTTAAACGAACTAAAGGATTTAGCTCAAAAGAAGTCAAAAGCAGAGAAAGTGGTACAGGAGTACAACAAGAAGAACGAAGAAGAAAAAATAAGAAAAAGTGTACAGTCGGATAAACTCGAGGAATTCTTTGAACCAGTGACTAAAGCAGTAGCTGCAATACCTACGCCTAAGTCATCTACGGCAGAAGGTAAACTAATTAATATTATGGATGCTCCGGAACCACCTGCAATACAAGGACCGCCGCAGGAAACACAGGGGTATGCAATAGAAGAACCAGATGAACTAGATGAAACACCAGAACCGTCGGGACCGCAGGTAGTCGAAATGCCACCAGGTGGTGTGAATATCAGTAAGTATGACGCTGAGGAACAACTAGATAACGCTGACCTGACTATCGACCAAAAGATTACAAAGACAAAGGGTTTTAACAGCCAGCTGGGAAAATTAAAAATACGGCGGACTTTCCACAAGATATCCTCTATATCATGGATAAAAATTCAAAATTTCTCAAGAAATTAAAGGGAAAAATTGGAAAAGCTTTGGCGACTAAAGGGTCATATAAATTAGACACTGATGGTTACTTTTCTGATTTACTGTTGGACTAAGAACAACTTTTCGAATATAATAAGTTGTATGGACTAGACGAAAAAGGACAACAAGTAATTGACACATCGGTTGATGATGACTTCATCGACCTAGTAACAAAGAGATACAATCCCAAAAAAGCGTATTCTGATTCTGCAAAGCGTATGTTCAAAAAACTAGTTACGCTGTCGCAACATCCCCTAGTAAAGTCGAGTGGTAAATACAAAAATATTTTGTGTTACGACCCAACAAAGCTAGTAGATCGGTTAGAGCTTCTTATTGCTGGTATCGAGGCTGGTAACAACAACGACGAGATAATAAACGAGGGTATAAGCATTCTAGACACTCTCCTAGAACAAGATTATATAACGGAAGAACAGCATGAAGGAATTTGTAGAAAATATTTCGAGTAATAAAAAATGGAACAAATGATAACACTTTCTAGTTATGCCGGTAAAGGAACCCCCTCTAATTTTGTGACCGAGTTCGAACAACCCTTGGAACTAGATAAAAACAAACAGTATGTATTCGGTTTGTCCCAGATAAATACTATGACTTACAGTTGGTATAATATTTCTGAGTTCTATGGTAACAAGAAAATAAAGTATAGTCTTGATTCTGGGAAATCATTCAAGGAATTGACATTTACTAATAGTAACTACGGGGACATGTCCTCTTATATAGCAGAATTTCTATCGGTAAACGACGGAGTTGAAAACAGCCCAATTAGGCTGGACTTTGATCTAACGAGCTTTAAGGTGCTTATTACACTAAAGGAAAGCACGGTACTAGACTTAAGAGAAGGTAACTTTGCTGAGTTAATCGGGTTCGACAAGAAAATAGTAGACCAAACGGAATACGGTAGTAAATTGCCTAACATCACTAAGAGGATAGACAGTATTTATGTTCATTGTGATTTGATCACTAGTTCCGTTGTAGACGGTAAGTCGGGTGACGTAATCTACGTCTTTAGTACTGCAAATCTAACTCGTAGTTACCCATTCGAGAGAACACCATATCATATAGGTTATTCGAGAGTAAACAGAATAAGGATTGACTCGATTCGTGTATGGTTAACAGACGTAAAAGGCAGAAATATAAATCTAAACGGCGTTGACACCAGTTTTACTTTTATTCTGAGAGAAATATAAACGGTAAGAAAAAAATAAGAAAAGTATATAGTAAGGTGTTAGGAACATACATTTTTGTTGACCCGGTAACGAGGGAACAAATAGGTGGTGGATTATTCGACAGCATATTTAGTACCGCTGCAAAACAACTAGCAAAAGAGACGATAAAGAAATCTGCCGTTGCAGCATTAGACACTGGGAGTAAAAAACTTGGTGAAAAGGTGGGAGAGTATGTAGCAGATAAAATAGCACCAGGCGTAAAACCATGCGTAACACCGACCGCAGCAACAAAACCAGATGTACCAGCAACACCAGCAAAACCAGGTGCATTGATTAAAGAAATAAAAAAGTACAACAACGACAGCGCCGCATAAAAAATTGGTCAACTGTTAGGTAAGGGTATAAAAGCAAGAATTAATCGGTTATTGTAGATAAAAATCATACTATAAAAATGGGAAGAAGAAAACTATATGAGACAGATGTTGAAAAAAAACAAGCCCGCAATGAAAATCAAAAGAAATATTATGCTACACACAAATTTTATTGTGAGGTGTGTAACAAACACCTTTGTGTTTCAGCCAAAAAATATCATATTAACTCTGCGGCTCATCGTAAGAGAATCACAGAATAAAAAGTTATATTATAGGATAAAAAAATCATTCAAAAAAGATATTAGTCATTCAAATATGAATTACAA
The DNA here is from genome assembly GCA_002080025.1 of Modiolus philippinarum. Lineage (NCBI taxonomy): Eukaryota > Metazoa > Mollusca > Bivalvia > Mytilida > Modiolidae > Modiolus > Modiolus philippinarum. The sequence goes on along the minus strand of MJUU01014436.1, from coordinate 232,341 downwards.
CGAAAACAAAAACGGAATTAGAACGTATACTATTAGTCGTCCTCAAGAAGAATTAACTAGTGATGAGGTAGAGGTGATATCAGAGTTAATAAAAGAAAGACTGGATCACGCTGTTTTAGACGGGTTTACTGATAGCGCTGATGTACTAGTAAAATTTGTCTATACTGGTAGCACACCAAGCTACAAATACAATACCACCAAGAGTATGAACTCGTTTCTTATAAGAGAGCTTACTGACTTCGTATCGCTTTATCAACGATACGTAGACCTTTCTTTACCACCGAATGAGGATTATTCACACGAAATCATAGGAATTAGAATAAAAGTAGTAAAACCACCCGGTGGTGGATGTTGGAAGCGAGTACTTGGAGAAGATAACAGACGGGGTTAAAAGGAAACGCCCATTATCAACCAATAATAACTGTTTCGTGCTTAAAACAACTCAAACCAGATTTTAATCCTACAATCACTGTCTGTGATGAGATAAAAAGAGCATATGGGTTGGCTCCTAAAACACCCGTGCCGTTCCCAGTAGCGTGGGACATAATAAAAAGATACCAGATACCTGTTGGTTTATTCTGTGAAGAGACAAAATAGCATTATGATAAAGAGTACCTCACTACTATAGAACTAGCTAAGGGACATTACAGTCTTATTATCGGTCAAGAAAAGAAGAAGTGTTTATCTTGTGGCGATACGTATTTTGGCGAAAAACATACTTGTCAGGTTGTTTGTTCTCGTTGCGGTTCTAGATATAAGAAAAAAAAGCAAATGCAATGATAACACATCCGGTTATTATCAGGCGGTAATAAAGAAAAATGGTAAGTATTTGATCCGAAAAACAACAAAGAGTAAAAAGTTAAACCCCAACATAATTCACTATGATATAGAGACTTACACAAATATTGTCGACGGACACAAGGTTCATACCCCTTATATCCTAGGATTTGTAGAGAAAAATGGTGATTTTTGTTACTACGCTGGTGATGATTGCGTTGATAATTTTGTACAATATCTAATAAACAAAACTAATGAGCTCGGGGGTAAAACTAATGATTTTATTGTTAATGCTTATTACGGGAGTAACTTTGATCATTACTTCTTGATTAAGAGTATGAATAAATTAGGATTACCTCCGGATAATTTTATCATGAATAACGGAAGCATAATCGGGTTACAAAAAAAATAGAATACGATGTTTTGATCTTATGAAACACATAGGTGGTTCTTCGAGTCAAGCATTAACTGATTTCAAAATAACGAGATACATGAGTATGTGAGCTGTTAAAAGGGATGAATTTATAATCTAAAATATGACCTAAAGCACAAAAAAAACATGGCAATATAAAAGAATAGAAACGATAAAAAGGTCGACCGATATATTTCGACAAATCTGTCGTCCACGAGTGGGTCGTAATGAATGAAATAGTAGTTATATTAACTGATTTCGGGTGCAAAGTACAAAAAGGAGAATTTGATCATACTAAAGCTTGTAGGTGGGAAGATATGCCTAATAGTATGAGAAACGAGTGTCTTATATATCTACTTGGTCTACGAGAGTTGTTCAACAAGTTAAACAACCAGTGTTACAAAGATTTTGGCAGAGACATCACTAACTTCATCTCTACTAGTTCTCTAGAATTCGACATCTGGAAAGATTATATACCTAAAGGAGTTATGGTTGACTTGTCTGATTCAACAAAGATGGAGAAAAATATCAGAAAGAGTATTTATGGTGGACGGTGCTACAAGAGCAAGACTGAGTTTGTATCTGATCAGTTTGGTGAAAACTACGATGATGTAACTGATTTCTTGTTAAACGTAGATGTTGTGTCCCTTTATCCAACAAGTATGTTACATGAGTATCCGGTGGGACAAAGAAAATATACCACCGAAGGCATAAAGGGTAAAATGGGGATATATAAAGTCAAGTATGTTTCGAATAAGAAACTGCTTCATCCAGTAGTAGCAAGAAAGGACGAAAAAGGAGCAACTAAATGGGATCTACAAGACTCGGAGGGTTGGTATACTTCAGTTGATATAGAACAAATGATTAAATATGGTTATGATGTTAATATTATCGAGGGATATTACTGGGAAGAGACTAGTAAGGTGTTTTATGATTATATACAGAAATTCTTTCAGACGAAGAAAACAAGTCAAAAAGGAAGTATTCAATACACCCTGCGAAGTTACTAATGAATGGTCTCTATGGTAAAATGATCCAAAGACCAATATTTAACCACACCCAAACAATAAGAGACAACAATGAATTACGGGCCTGGAACTAATTTCATCTACTTGGTATGTATCAGGTTACTTAAGATCCGAGATTGACTCGGTTGATAAGATCAGTAAGCCGTCACATTTTGGTGCTTTTGTTCTGGCTTATAGCCACAAGATTATGAATGATCATATGATGAGGTTAAATCCGGAAAATAAAGTAGAGTTAGACTTTTATTATACTGACACTGATAGTCTTCATGGGCCCGGTGAGCAAGCAAAACTAATACCTAATTATAATGGTAATAACTTAGGTGATTTAGCTAATGACTATAAGAAAAACGCCAAGATAATTAAGGCGGTTTATATTGCGCTTAAGTTATATATGACTATAACGATAGATACAGACAATGTAATTAGTGTTAAGACAAAGGGAAAATGACTAAATAAAACTAAGTTAACTCAAGAGGATTTTAACCAGTTGTTAAATGGCGAAGAAGTAAAGAACACAAGAGAATTTAGCATGAAGAAAGTACATCTAAATAGGACATCTAAAGAACAAAGTATTGAACATTTCAGTATTCTTCACCTCACAAACTTTGAGAGATGTGCAAATAAAAACGAATACAAGGGAAGAATTTTCTTTGATAAGAATAAATCTGTTCCTATAGGAAGCTGCCGTCTACCGCAGTCCACATTAATGCATGACGTTAAAGGTTTATGTGCTTTGTCTAGCATGCGGTAGACAGTCCACATAAATCCATGACGTATATACAATGTGTATACCTTAAAGGTGTATGTGCTTTGTCTAGCATGCGGTAGACAGTCCACATAAATCCATGACGTATGAGGTTTATGTGCTTTGTCTAGCATGCGTTAGACAGTCCACATAAATCCATGACGTATATACAATGTCTAATAATCCATAATGTATACGGTAACTTTGTCATACAACAATTGACAAAGCAGAAAAATAATAAATCTTTATTAAATCCCTGAAAGAACACGCACAAATTCCTCCACAAGTTAACTCCGAGAAAAGTTTAATCCAGCATGGCGTGATTAGTCTAGAATATTCTTCCCGGTCGCTGTTTTTATATCCTGATTTATAAAATCACTATTCGTATTACAACTATCCATTATTATTATTTTTCCCCTGCCTGAAATAACATACCGTAAAAAAAAATAGTTTATGGAATTGTCTAAAAACAAATTATACCGCTTAATGGTAAACACAAATACATGTATAAATATATGTCGTTGTTTAGCTAACAATGTACGTTGTAATTATGAATGGAAATTTACTTGATAACTTGGCAACAGCTTGACGTCGAATTGAGTTTTGTTAATGCATTGCGAAATTCTCACTGAGGTGTATCGATTACCTATTAGGGGTACAAAAAGGAGATTAAATAGATTTTAACAAGTTAAGATTGTATTTCCCGATCAAAACAATGAAATATTTTCTTGTCTGGTAAGTTAAGATACAGAAAAGAATATTTATTTTTAGTAGTTAAAACAAGCGTATTTTTTGAGACCTGAAGTTCTGAAGATATAAGTTCTCTCTCCTTTTTACTCGGAAAATTATACACTACGTAGAAATTACAATTCAGACGACAGTCTTTGAGTATCCGAAAATTGGACTGACTCAAATAAATTACGCTCATTTTCTTGTGCCTTCCGCCTATAAAATATTTCACAATAGAAGATTGATCTTGTTGTGAACAAATATAGTCGTCAAAAATTACGATTTTTTGTTTGTCACCGGCACTGCCGTCAGATAGTTTTTCCGTTATTTCCTCGAATCTTCGAATTAGTTCCTTATAGTAATGTTGTTCTAAGTTCTTTGCGTAAAGAATAATTTTGTCGTAATACAATAAGGGTTTAAATAAAAGGTGCATTAGCAAATTTGTTTTACCAGACCCACTTGGCCCAACGATGAGTAAACGGAAAAAATCACTCGGCATATTTTTTGCTCTTTGTATTGTTCTAAAATTGTTCGTATTAGACTTTTCTGAAAAATATACGGGAATCGTTGTCATTTTTTATAACCCGAATATTTATTAGATAAAAAAACCATGAGTGTATTTCAGGTAGGAGGGTGCATAATCGTTGTGGTAAGTAATAATGTTAGATTTTTATAATAAAAATCAGGTTAAAAAAAATGCTTGCATATGATTTGACCAATCTAAAAAAATAAATACAAAGGTGTATGGTTTTTACGAAATACTTGATATTCAAGGGGAAATCGTATATTTATATTATCCTTTTAGCAATATATTCGTTATAGAGAGAGTAACTGGTCACGACCTGTCAGACTTACTAGAAACATATAGGAATCAAAAGTATAGAACCAGAGATACACGTCAGTGTTATGTATAACCAGTGTTATGTACCAAGTCCTAATTTACTTTAACCTATAAGATTTTTGTTTTACTTATGAGATGCTTAAACCGCAAGCAACGTAAAAAATGTGAGTGAACTAAGACCTCATTAAAAATCTAGCCCGTTTTACCCGTCTCAACTGTAGTGAATAAGAAATCTTACATGTTTGTTTTTTTCTATAGTCCCGTAGGTAGTAGTTAATATGGGAAAAAGCCGTAGGTTTTTGAAAACATTAACTACTGAGAAACCTTACAGAAAATGTGTCGATGACGCATCCTGCAGAAAATCCATGTTTTTACATTAATGTGACGTCATGAAAGCTGCAAGGAACGATAGAATATCTAACAACCAAAGGTTGCTGCAACATTCAAAATCGACTTCATTTTGAGTAGTTTGGTCAAAATATTCATCTGGTTACAAAACCTTTGCTGTGGAAATGATTGAAAACTACAAACATGCTTTATGAAGCTGAAAATTGCTGAAAAGAAGAGAATTACAGGTATGACGACTTTCCCGCGCAACTTTGGGAGAAATTGAAATCTAAGTTCAATAATTACAAGTCTAAAATATAGAATCAAGGGTGATAAACCAGTTATCGGCCTTTTGACAGCTGAAGTATAATACATTGTAAAATATCATCCTGCTCGCCAGAATATTAAGTTAAGGGCTCGTTTGGTAACGCTCACTCGCCCCTATGCTTCATATTCTGGCTCATGGGATGATATTATAGGGGACGACCATTTGATATTC
>MJUU01014436.1:191127-226951 GCA_002080025.1 Modiolus philippinarum | reverse complement strand
TGTTTGGAAAATTTATTTATTTTCGCCTGGCAGGTAGCAAATAATTTCATTTTTCAGGACTGTTGCAACCAAAATGTTTAATTTCAACATCACAAAGGCAAAATTATTTATTTTCATATTTCTTTTGACAAAATGTGTTGATACAGACATTTATTATTTTTTTTATTTTGCATGATAGCTGATATTGGACAAGGGTTGATGCCATGTGATATGGATTTTGGTCCTTTTTTAATCATATACTTAAACATTTCTTTTATTAACAATGATGTCAGGCCATTTTGACGTTTATGTTGTTCAATCAATATAATTTGACATGAGAAATACTATATAAAAAAAAACAAAATACACAGTTTTTTTTTCGTATGTATATTGCAAGACAATTAAAATTGAATTAGGGATTAGAAACTTTATCTTTGAAACTTTGTTCTACTTTTCTTTTGAAACTTAAACATCGGCAGTATTAAAATCAAAATTATATGGGAAACCATAATCCAAAATGAGTCAGAAAGAAGTACTTGTTACCAAAACATATGGAAATACGAGGTCAAATCCTGAGTACAAATGACATCTAGTGATTGGATTTAGATTTGTGTAGAGCCTTAATGTTTATTATATATATGTTACAGTAAATGTGTGTAATTAGTAATTTCATGAAATTACTAAAAAATCAGGAAATATATGTAATTCCTAAAGGGTCTAGTAATTACATGAAATTACTGAATTTTGTCAGTAATCACATGAAATTACTGAAATTTTTAGAGAATTTTACACACATTTACTGAAATCAAAATCTTTTAAAATTTTTCATTAAATTTACTTTAACTGAATTGTAAGCATTTTTATACTTAAAATATAATGATATGTATTAAAGATGCTGAGAATGTTTATGAGGATTGATTCTCTGTTATTGTTCATGATTACATTTCGAAGAAGTGAATACGCTTGTTTCATGTGTCTGATCTATACCAAATATGAAGTATTTTGAGAACAAGTTACACTAAATTCAAATCTCAATATTCATATTTGATCCAAACCATTTATCTGTACATGTAAATTGGCTCAAGACCTCAAGAATTGAATATTTGGAGATTAACTTTATAAAGGAATCTCGGGGTACAGGCCGATATGATGGCCGAGAGAAGCAACCAGGCATTGAAACCCTTAAAAGAAGTTGTAATGTCATGTAAGCAATTCCTAATATTGACCACGGCAGTGGGACCCGAAAACTTAATTTTTGTTATCAGCAGTGTCAGTATTGAGACACACCGGTTATATTGTGAAATTTGTGCCATTTTGCACATTTCATATTCAGTTGTAGGATTTACATGTAATACATGTGCCAGAATTCCATTGACCTCGATCGTCAAAAAAAATCTTTCTTAAAACTGAGTGGCAGATAAAATACAATGTTACATTTTGATGTAAAATTTAATATACAATAGAAAAATGATGTAAAATTTAATATACAATAGAAAAAAATCATGTAAGATGGTTTCAAGGTTCGTAGACGTATGGAAATTCGAATTTATGTAAACTCGAAGTTGGGGAGAAAATTGTTGAGTGAAGTTTTAAATATTCTCCATATGACTTTTGCTAGAAGATATGGTCTGTTGTCTGTTAACTAATTTCTGTCATGTTCTTGAGAAACATTGCTTTTCGGAACCATCAACATTTCGGATTCTACAAAGGAAATAATTGTTCGTCAAACGGAAATAGAACAACTAATTGGCGTTAGACAGGTATTTTTGAAATGTTGGTGCAAACTTGCAAGTGTTTAAAAGCTACTGTATTATGTGTCATAACAGTACCTCATGTAAAAAATGCTTATTTACCAATATTAACATTCAGTAAATGTGTGGAACATTCAAGTTTTTTTTCAGTAATGTCATGAAATTACTAGACTTTTTAGGAATTTCATGTAATTCCTAAATCACCTAGTAATTACACGAAATTCCTAAAATTTTTAGTAATTACACGTAATTCCTAATTACACATATTTACTGTAACATATATATTACTGAGCCTTATGTGTACAAATCTTTCATATAATAATAATAAAGCAGAAACAAAACCACTTGAAATCCTCAAATCATCCTTTGGCAATGAATTTTCTTTTTTAAGAACCAGTATGTGTCCATAATTTGTCAGTTTTTGTAAAAGTTGTACTTTTTTGGAGAAGGTATATCGATATAGCAATAGCGGAGAAATTCTTTTATCTAATTATATGTCACCTGGCCAATAATTGTAAGAAAATTAATTTACATTTTTGTTCACCACATGAATATATATATGTTACAGGGCAAATTGGAATAAAGGAGGACCCGGAATCCTCCTAGGGCAAATTAGAATTCTGATTTCTCCTAGGACAAATTGGAATTCTGATTTGCCCTGGTTTTAATCCAGTGTAAATTGGTATTCCAATTTCTACTAGGACAATTGAGATATCCAGATTCCGGATCCTACTGACTCAGTATAAAAAAAATGTAATATAGTTAATGAACAACGTCACAATCTAAGATATACCCTGTAAGTAGATTTCTAAATTTAAGTAGTACTTGTAAAAAGTTTTATTTCAGTGCACATATATTTATATTTGATCTTTGGACTTTACAAAAAGACAAATTAACTTTTTACCTCCAGTAGTCGGGCGAAGTAACACATTCTAAATCCCTTTATAGAATATTTCCCAAAGATGGTATAACGAAAAATCATTTTATAAAAGAGGATCTTATTGGTTTAAAGTCTGTATATTTTCCGGGTATAAATGCTGTAGACCCTACTGCACTGACTTAGAATTCGCTTATTCAAACAAAAAAAAAATCACCCATCAATCAAGATTGTCAATCTGCCTATGTGCGATTGCAATGACAAATGTAATACTTTCAGGTGTTCATGTCGGAAAGCTAAATGTTCCACAAATGTTGCAATAAATAGGTGTGAGGTTAGGAAAAGATTGTAAATATGTTGCACTAGAAATTGTTTCAATCTGCAAATACTGATTTAGTTTTTCATTAATAAATATTCGATATGTCGATTTTATTGTTTGTTTATTTTAANATAAAAGAATCTTAACTGGTTTTAAATAATAGAAGGATCCAGAATCCTCCTAGCAATAATATTTAGTATGATTCTGGATCGTCCTAGAATATCAGTACTATCCAGAATCCTTTTAGGGCAAATCAGGATATCTCAATTGTCCTAGTAGAAAATATTTTTGGAATTCTAATTTACACTGGACTAAAACCAGGGCAAATCAGAAGTCCAATTTGTCCTAGGAGACATCAATTAGCCCTAGGAGGATTGCTGATCCTCCTAGATTCCAATTAACCCTGTAACATATACATTGGTTTACCTTCTAAAAAGGGGGGACAACTAGCATTCTTTAAAATGGGAATTGTGAATATAATTACATTATTGAAATATATAATATATTTGAAATCAGGTGCAGATCCAGGCAATCTGAAAAGGGGGCTCCAACTAGAATTGAAAGGTAATTTCGTCGAGCGGAGCGAGGCGCGAAAATTTTTGGGGTATTTTTAGTAAAACATTAAAAAATACATTATTGTCAAAAAGGGGGTTCCAACCACTGGAACCCCTCCATTCCCTTTTTGGATCAATCAATGTGAAATTCCAAACCATTGAAATAACATGCCATGCATGCTGGTCCAATTCATATAAACTTCACTTGCACGTCTTAATAAAAAAACACAAATATATACAACTGTATATATACATATAGACATTCATATATAGGATCATATAGTATTGTAACATCCTTTTAAAAGTCTAATGATGTTCACTTTATGGAAAACATTCATGGGATATTGCACAAAAAAAAAAAGCTTCCAAAAATCGAAAACAAAGGACTGTCCTGTTTGATATATGTGAAAAACATAATCTGGCCATCCTGAAAATCAAACGGACCGTGCCTTAAGACATAATATTTTCAGTTTTGAAAAATCTTTCAAAAATATTCATTTACAGTAGGTTGCGGCAACACTATTTATTTTCAAACTATCTTCAGGCAGAGTATGTATTTTCACTAAAGCCAAAGCAAACTTATTCATTTTCAAAATCCTGCACCCCCCCCCCCCCCCCCCCAGAATATCAAATGGTCGTTCCCTTATGATACATGGCTGTTAAAAGCCCGATACACATGTCTTGCAATACCTGCGTTAAATTATACGTATCATCCTTCACTAAGATTATATCAGCCTACAGAGTACTTCCACAAACTCGTATCTAGTTGACCCGGATACATCGGAAGTTGACCTGGATATATCAAGCGATTCTCTCAACGTTCAACATCCAAAAGAAGTAATTTTTTTTCAAGTTTTCACACTTAGTCAAACGGGTAAAAATTATTCACGCGGGATTCTCGGATATTTTGATTCAGTCGGCGATGATATGCCCATGTAACAAACGTAGTCTCCCGCACTAACGCGCCTTTTTATACGACGGCAAAAAATTTGTGGTCGTAAAAATGGTATGGTGCTGTCGTCGTCGTCGTTGTCCTTGTCTCGTCGTCGTTGTCGTCGTCGTCGTTGTCGTTGTCGTCTGTAGACACTTTTGTTTTTGGTCAATAACTCAAGTTTCAGTTGATCAAACCTTCTGAAATTTTAACACAATGTTTCTTGGCACCAAAGAAAGGCTAGGAATGGTTTTGGGTTTTGTGGCCCTCCCGTTTCTAAAAAGGGGGCCAAAAAGGGCAAAATTTGGTGTTTTCACATACTTTACTGTAGAATGTTTATTATTTATCGGACTTTGATGGGGTTTCTTTCATCGTACTCCTTAAACAATTTCCAATCTGGAGTATGCCAACGGATTTCATGTGGCATGTACCGTTTACGAGATAAATGGGCCCAAAAGGGGCGAATTTCAAAAATTTCAATTTTTTTTATTTTAAGTCCGATTTTGATGCAGTTTTTTGCAATGGATTCCTTATGAAAAATTTACTAGTGCTGCACCATCAGATTTTTGATAAATTGATTCCTTTCCAAGCTATGAGGGGCCCAACGGGGCCAAAATTGCAAACATGGGGATAACCTAAAATTTTTATTTTTCATCAGATTTTGATGGGATTTTTTACGTTGGATTCCTCTCCTTGTATGTCAACAGATTTTTCGTAGCTCTTAACGTTTCCAAGATATAAGGGGTCAAAGAGGCCAAAATTGCAATTATTAGAAATATGTGAAATCTTCCATTTTTCATCAAATTTTTTTCCTTGGATTATTCTCATTGTGTAAGCTTTCACTACTATGGCAATAGATTTTGCGTAGCTCTTACGGTTTCCAAGCTATAAAGGGTCAAAGGGGCCAAATTGCAATATTTCAAAATATGTGAAACAGATTTTTCTTATTGTGTCCAGCAAATTACTGTGTCCATATTAATTTTAGTTAACACTTGTGCAAATTTCAGTAGTCGACATGCTGCGGTCGTATCATGCTGCGCTCGACGTAGCCCTTTATTTGAATTATCGTAGAATGAATGAAAAGTACCGAAAATCCCGCGTGCATATTAAATTTAGAATGTGAGATCATAGTAGTTTCACATTCAAGTGCCTTGAGGTGTAATAAATATCAAATACGAGTAAATGAATCGAGGTAGCGGAATGAAGTAAAACTTTCCTATGATAACAACGATTCAGAAAGAGAATGTAAAAGGCAGAATTAAAGGATTAGGGTATTTTATTGGGAAAATTGAAAACGACACGAGAGAGTACATTGTTAGCAGGCATAGGATTTCAATTTTGTTTTTTTTTTCTCCGAGATTCATATTTGATAGTAAACATTGTTTTTTTTCTAGGCCGGAAGCAAGTCCCTGTGATCTAAATAATTCGTAGCAATTAATACAATGAATCTGGATGAAATGAAATTGAATGAAAAGACTATCTCGTAAAGTTCATGACATGACGAATATCCGAATAGTTTGTTGCACGGGAATCGAAAATATGACCAAAGGCAACTAAGCTTTGGTGCAAAAGTACATTGGTTTCCCCTTTGTAAATAATGTTGACTATTCAAGATGGCCTCAAGCGGACAAAACAGTTCACAAAAGAAACATATGGATAATTGCTTTGCGTTTTTTATATATCATTGGCTTTATGGTCTTTAAAAAGTTTTGTTTTGATCTGCACCAAAGAGACAAAAGTTGTTGAAATTGCCATCTGCAGAATCTATATTAACATTTACTTCGGTAATTAGTTGCTTGTTTCAACTTGATCGATGCTTCTATTGGTGGAATAAGGGGCATTCACCACCACAATTGTCAGTTCGTTGGTGCTGGCCCAATAAAAAATTTAATTTGAAACTTCCATTATCTAACTTTTTGTAAAATTTGTTAACACCTGAGGAGTATCTCCATCATGCAATTTTCTGTCCTTAGCTAATTTTGGCTTTCCATTAACCATACTGTCAGAGAGTAAATTTACAGTAACTTTGGTATGTTGGTCTTTACACGATATTGATTATTAGTTCTCTATCAGCTTTCATATATCCTTCTCTTCATGAATTTCTTATAGTTTTGATTTGATCTGTACTGAAAGACATACGTTGTCAAAATGACCATTTACAGAAACTAAATTATACGTAATTTTTTTTATTTAATTGTTTATTACCACTGCGTTGATGGGCTATAAGTCCCCGATGGTATTCGTAATCCCAGTGGTCGGTACTTTGATGCTTGCTCCAAAACCCATTTTATATGGAAACTTGCAATATCAAATTTTTGTAAATATTTTGTTTACATCTAAGGAGTATCTTCCCCATGTAAAGCTCTGTCTTTGGCGGGGCTTGGCTTTCCAATTAGTTTCTTCTCTTTTAAATCGGTTAATGTTCTTAACAAAGTTTAGGATTTGATCTGCACTGAAGAGAAATAATTTGTCGACATTGCAATCTCCAGAAATAAATTCAAAGGAACTTCACTTTTTAGTTGTTTCTTCACAACAGGATCCTCCTTTGAAAATTCTGAGGTCAGTGATATGTTTCAACTCCGATACAGTCAAGTAACATAAAGACCACTGTTCAATGATCACTAAAATTACAGTCTTTGGAGCCTATTGTTAATGTTTGACATAGTCATGTTCTGAATTGATCAGACATACATGTATTCTTTTTTGATGTCATTAGATAACCCCCGTTTGGAATTTTGAGTAGTATTAAAGAAAGATATCCTTTGTTCAGAAGCTTTTGTGGCTATTAATAAAAAATACCAAAGTAACTGAATTACTTTCTGCATATGGCAATATCTAAATCCCATGTCTCTTCATTGCAGATTGAATCAAAACATTTGGAAGTCCATAATCCTAAAAATTTGTAAAAGCTAAAAGAGAACAAACTCAGTAGGATGTGATTACAGCTAAGAACAGCGCTATGCAAGATAGAGATTAATTTGAAACAAAATTTTCTTAAATTTAAATATCGCAAGTATCCAAATAAAATATGTTTTCGGGCCAGCACGGAAGTACATGTTGTACTGGATACTGCGTCTGTGGGCTAACAGGCCACTGGCAGAATTATCGGCCCAGACGTTACTGTGATTTAGTTTTCTGTATACGTGGCAATTTTGAAAACTTATGTCTCGTCAGTCCAGGTCAAATTAAGACATTTGAAAATCCTTGAACTTCCTATGAGGTATGAGCAAGACTCATTTTTGAAGGCCTCATGGTGACTTCAAGATGAAGAACAACAATAAAAGAGTTGTTCCATTGCATCGTTTTACCATGTATTTGTAGAGACTTTGTCTCGTGTGCTCTCGTTTGCATTTACTCCATATCCCTTCATTGCTTAGAGCCTTTTAATAGACAAAGTCATATTGAATCTTAATATATTTCGTCACATGCAATTATGGATAGACATTGCTTGTGATTTTCATAAGAAAAATTGAAAGGTTTAGTTTCGCACCAGATATTAGATCAACGAGATCTGCAACCTATTATTGTTTTTCCGCTAAAAATTACTTCTTTTGATTTCTTTCAAGAACACTACATTTTAAAGGGTATGAAGTAAGAAGTCATATTCTAATGTTTTTATTCTTTACAAGACGAAAATAAACATTCATAATCTAGTGGTAAAACCAGTCCAAATAAGTAAAAAATAAAGAACTGCAGAGATGACGTCAAGTGAGTTGCACTTCCAAAAATAAAAATAAAACAAAATAAAAAAAAAGAAACGTTTCCCCTCAAGAAACTTATCTGATTGTAGAAATGACACAACTTAAAGCTAAAAAACATTCTTTACGTAACAATAATTTAAAATTTTGTGAAGAATTTTTTTTTCATATATAAGCAGTGCCAATGTAGTAAAAGTTGTTACAGTAGAGAATATAAATCGATGTTTGTTAACTTAATGTGATAATTGGTTTTTGACAGTCAGAAAAGCAATAATTGATATCTTTCAAATACATATAAAATATGTTGACCTAATATTCATATTGCATCAATGAAAATATATGATAAAGAAAAAAAATAATCAAATTAACAAATTATTTTCTAGCTCCGCAGATTTAATAATTTTCTAGTACTGTAAAGCTTTCCCCGTAAAGAAAACACTGGTGCTTCCTCTTGACCTAATCCTTAAGTATTATTTTGTAATATACACTCATATACTATGCATTTCATTTATTACAGTTTTCCCAGAATCGGCACTTAAAAAGACAACTTCTTGCGACACACCCTAAGATATTGGCAGAAGCTAGTCCATTTGATGAGAAGTGGGGGATTGGTTTAGATGCTAAGCATCCTGATGTATGCGATCAGGGGAAATGGAGAGGAAAAAATCTTCTAGGGGAAGTGTTGATGGAGGTCAGAGATGAACTAAAGAAAGATGGGGAATTGCCGAAAAGGTCTTAAAAATTCGTGTATTCATATTGTATTATTAATCAGCATAATAATAATATTCGAGCATAACCAAGAGTCACTGAGAAGTAGTTTTACTTTTTGTCAAATTAACAAGGAACGCAATAAACATGAAGTATCCAAGATGAAAATCGTATGTAATGCAACCAAACAAATGAAAAATTATTTTGTCAGAGTTTGAATATTTCATCAATTTTATTTTAATCAACAGTCATGTATTTGATATTATTCATTATCAACATTGTTATTTGTTTATTATTATCAGTTTTTTCATTTATAAAAAAAAAGAATTTGAATATATATTTTTATTTTTAATTTAACAGTTTAACTCAGTTGTCTTCTCTAGATCTATTTGAACAATGCAACACCATCCATATTATATCAACTAGTTAACATTGACTATATGTAAGTGTAATGTAGTAAGTTTGGATACACGGTAAAAATGTATTCTTGTACTCGGGAAAAAATGGTTCGAAGATAGTTGATTGGGTTTTATTTCTATAATATAGAATGTGGTTGGTCGATGATATCAATCAGGAAAAATGTTGATATGATACTTAAAACCTAAGGAGTATCTCCCTCTTGCATAGCTCTGTCCTTAGCTGATTTTGGCTTTCCTATTTAGATCCTATTGGTAATTTGTTCTCTATCAGCTTTTACAAATATTTCGGTTCATGAATTACCAAATGTTTTGATTTGATCTGCACTGAGGAGACATAAGTTGTCGAAATGCGCATATGCAGAAGCTAAATTCACTGTAACCTCGGTATTTTGTTATTTTGTTGAGTCAGTCCAAGATGCATTTTAATACAAAATGGGTTCCGAGGACATGTCGCAGTTGCCATCTGCAGAAACTAATTCCACAGCAACTTCAATGTTTAGTTATTTTTTACACTGGGTCGATGGCTCAGCGGTGGCTTATAAGCCCCTGTATGTATTTATCAAACCACCAGTCAATATTTTGGTGCTGGGCCAAAAATCGATTGGAGTTCGATATCTTGCAATATATAAATTGTTTTCTTAGTTTTGTTTAAAACAAAAGTGTATGTACCTTGTACGAAGCTTTATTCTTATTTGATTTTGGATTTCCATTTAGATCATTTTGTAATTTGTTACCGTATTATAGAAACCTTGATGGCCTGAATGACCTACCGTAAAACTAATTGACAGTAACCTCAGTTTTTTTCGAATATTCACTTTTCTTTTGGTATCCACATTTTCGCTTGTTTGTGTTTTTTTACTTATTTTGTTCACTATGAGGTTGTAACAGGCTGTACAAACATCACAAAATCATATTTACTAACTGTTATCCAGCTGTTATTGCAACGATTTTTTTTTAAGTACCGTACTTAAAGGATGTTCGCTTGTCATGTTTATGCATTTCTTTCAGATTTCGGACTTCCCTGGTTTTATCCATTCAAAAGCTTAATAATATTTTGCTGGGTGACCCCTTTATTTTTTTCGTTAATTTCATTTTATATATCTTTGGGAGCATTCTGACAAAATTTTATTCAACTGGTGTTATTTTGTAACATTCATTATTGGATAAACATTGCTCATGTTAAACCTATGAAAAATGCAGAGAAGTTCAGTTTCCCACCATTTTTGAAACATTTGTATCTCAAAAATTTCATCGGTAACCTATCAATTTTTTCGGCTTTAATTATTTCTTTTCCAATTTTCTAACAAGAAATCACATTTAATTGATATCCTTGTTATTTTAAAATTGACCAGCAAACAGCCTGAAGTGGTTATACCCAGCCAATTTATTTTGAAAGAGCATGTATAAACCTTCTCTGTCAGCTCGGTTGATACGTTTTGCTTTCTGTCCATATCATGGTTTATTTAATGTCTGTACATTTATATACGTCTTTGTTTGTATTGCCAGACCCTCTAACCCTCTAATAATTGAATAATTGAATGACTATGGTCTAATATATCGAGTATCTGGAGCTTTTCTGACTTACGTGATTTTTTTTTTTGGCATTTAGGTCCATTTCTCAACTAGATGTTGTCGGAAACGACAGCTATCCCCGCACTCCCTGTTTGACACAGAAAACAGTTGTTATACACCCTTGGCATAATTTTTTTCATTATTTTTTAAATCTGCCCATTGATAGTCATTATTGTTACTGAAAGAATTCTAGGATATATGGTTGATAAGTAGAATTCCAAAAAATAAGTGGTCTTTGAGACTTTCAGGAAATTTACCAAAATTGGATTCAAATATTTTTGAAATCCAATTTATAAAAATGTTCGTCCTAAAATACACAAACATTTTAAGTATGGTTGCTAGGTAGAATTTAAAAAAAATAAGTGGTCATTGAGACTTTCAGGAAATTAACCAAAATTGGAATCAAATATTTTTGAAATCCAATTGATGAAAATGTTCGTCCTAAACTACACAAACATTTTACATATGGTTACTAGGTAGAATTCCAAAAAATAAGTGGTCTTTGAGACTTTCAGGAAATTAACCAAAATTGGAACTGCCTTTCAGAATCCTAAGTTTTCAGAATTTTGTTTTTTACTAAACATTTGTCAGAATATAAGATGATATGCCAAAATTAAAAAAAAATATGTGTCTTTGACATTTTCAGCAAATTTACCAAAGTTGGAACCGGAACCAAAATTACAAAAGCTTATTGCAAATCTATAGACTATATGCAACAATTTTGCATAAAGATTTGATCCCTAATTCCAAAAATGTAGGAGGAGTTTGCGTCACATGCCACATGTGTCTAGTCCACATTTTCGGGTCTTTGTTAAAATTGACATCATGGGGCCTCTTGTTTGCACCAAGACCAATATAAAAAATCCGAAAGCTTATTGCGCATCTACAGACTATATGCAACAATTCTATAACAAAATTCAATCCCTAAATCCATAAATGTAGAAGGAGTTTGTGTCACATGCCACATGTTTAAAAATTGACATCATGGGCCTCTTGTTTGCACCAAGAACAATATCGAAAATCCGAAAGCTTATTGCGCATCTGCAGACTATATGCAACAATTCTACAACAAAATTAAATCCCTAAATCCAAAAATGTAGGAGGAGTTTGAGTTACAAGAAAAGTGTGACGGACGGACGGACGGACAGACAGACGGACGGTATAACATAATCCCCGAACTTTCTTCGAAAGTGCGGGGATAACAATTACAACCGATTTATTTCAGTCTTCTATTTACTTTTCAAAATAAATTATGCAAACATGAACATCTGCACACAATGACTAGCCTTCATTTCACGGTCCAGTGCCCAGGTTAAGTTTTGGTAATTAGGGTCTTTTTCTCAATAACAACAGGTGGTAAGTAAATAATTGGTATATAACCTGTTCTTGGTTAGTACATGACAGGCTTTTTACCTTGACCTCAATTTCACGGCATAGTGAGCATGTTAAGTTTTTGCGATAAGGTCTGATTCTTAGAAACTTCAAGTAGTAAATCAAAAATATTTTGTACATAGCTTGGTTTTGGTTAGTACATGACATTCTACCACATGGCATTTAACCCTACCTCAGTTTCGGTCTAGTGAACATGGTTACGTTTTTATGATTATATCAGCTATATTTAGTGTGTAGGTTGCTCTTGTATGGTACATAACTGTCTACCATATGACTTCAGACCTTGACCTCAATTTCATGGTTTAGTGACCATGGTTTTTTATTATAACAGTTTCGCAATTAGTGTATGTTGTAATGCAACAGTATTTTGTATGTAGATTGCTTTTGAATAGTACATGACAGTTTGTAGTGTGACTTTTGACCTTGACCTCCATTTCATGGTCTAGTGAATATGATTAAGGTTTTCTGAGCAATGATATTTGGTATATAGATTGGACTTTGGTAGATCATGACAGTCTGTCATAATGTTTTTGTCCTTGACCTTAATTTTATGGTCTAGTGAGCATGTTAAGCTTTATGATTATGTCAGTGTATCAGTAACTATTTATGGTAATAAATTATATTCGTATATGGGTTGGTCTTGTGTTGACCCTGCAAGTCTGCTATATGGTTTTTGTCTGTTACCTCAATTGCACAGTCTAGTGAGTATGTTAAGATTCTCCGTATCTACTATTGGTAGGTCAATGATTCATGGTATGTGGGTTTGGTTTGGGCAGTATATGACAGTCTTCCCTATGACTTATGTCTATGACCTCAATTTCATGTTCTAGTGAACATGTTTGGCTTCTTATAAACTATTTATTGGAGGTCAATGATATTTGGTATTTGGGTTGGTATTGGGTAGTTCATGACATTGTGCTATATGGCCTTTGTTAATGACCCCAGTTTCACAGTCTATTGAGCAATTTAAGTTTTTTTACCCGATTAAGTAAGTGGCCAAGCGGGGACGGGCAAGACATCCATTTGGGTCCACACTTGTCTAGTACACCATATGACTTCAAATTTTTTTTTATTTTTAACTTTATCTTTTAAGATACCATTCGTCCTATATGTAATGTTTAATACCGTTTATATTGGTATCAATTAGAAGTTTCACACATAAACTTTCCAATAAATATGAGTTTATGTAGTTTCATTCTTTTTTGTCATCTACACCTATAAACAAATACATTAGGTCTGCCCTCTCTCGTCATATCCATCTTCTTCTCCGTATTTAGCCCGGTAGTCCCCTAGTCGAAGGCCATATTGGCCGAAACGTTGGGCAGTTTTCCCTTCCTCTCTTTCCATTTTAATTGTTCATTTTGTGTTTTTAACCTTTTAATCGTGGCCAACTATACCATTTTAGTTTGTTCAATAGTTAATTTGTGGCCATCGCACAACATATTTATATTTTATATAAAAAAATAGTCTAAACGACGATTTTCTGACTGATAGATAATCGAATTTTGCCTTTGCTGCGCTTTACTTTCATTTACGATACAATATAAGAATAATACGATTATAGCCCGCATGAAACAAAATTCCGAACAGAACTTCAGAATGAAAGTATCCCAATTTCGACCTTCAAATGTTAATGCCGTTTTAACCGTTTTCTCTACATATTAATGGCGGGTGTCATATAGATGGTTTGTGGTTTTGTTAAATAGTCTTGTTTCCCAGTTCTGACTATTGTTTTTAGACCCTCAATACATGTTAGTTTGTAACATCTTGGCTCTTGGCATGATTTTAATTTTTTTGAATAACAAAACAATATTTTTTAAAACAGATCTTTGAATATCTGTCTCTAATTCAGTTTCTTCTTTTAATGGACCACTAATAGATAAAAAATATAATTTCATTAAAAAGACTCAAATGAAAGTTCACTGTACCTGCTTTATAATATATTAAAAAATATTAGCAATATTAAAAAAAAAACTTGCAAAATAAGGGGACGAATACTATTAAAACAACAAAGGATTATTGTCAAAACAAAGCAAACACAACAAATACTTTAATAAGATTGTATTATTGTTCATTCATTTTATGAATATTCCACATTCCGAAAGTGGTTTTTTGTCCAACTGATGCTGATATGTCATGTTAAGACGAGGAATCGTAGCAATAAGGTGTTTTAGTTTTATAAAATTAAAAAAAAAACGGTCCCACAATTTATTCTTAATTTACTAAATATAAAATCAATCCGATATAGTTATCTTTATTGTGTGATGTCAAATTAATGATTACTTATTAATTTTTAAGCCCACCTGACCCAAAGGGTAAGTATGAGCTATTGCCATCACTTGGCGTCCGTCGTCCGTCCATCCGTCCGTCCGTTAACTTTTCACATTTTCATCTTCTCCTCTGAAACCACTGAAGCAAATTCATCCAAACTTTACAGAAATAATGTATGGAAAGTCCTTTACAAAGATTGCTCATTTCGTTCCTGTCTGATAAAAAAACATGGCCGCCAGCGCGGGACTTAGGTTTTACATTGAACCCTATGGGAAAAATCACATTTTCATTTTCTCTGAAACGGCTGAAGCAAATTCAACCACACTTCACAGGAATGATGTACTAAAAGTCCTTAACAAAGATTGTCCATTTTGTTCCGGTCCCATAAAAAATATGGCCGCCATCAGGGAACATTAGACCCTATGGGAAAATCACATTTTCATCTTCTCTTCTGAAACAACTGAAGCAAATTCAACGAAACTTTACAGGAATGATGTACTAAAGGTCCTTTACAAAGATTGCCTATTATGTTCTGATCTGATAAAAAACATGGCTTCCAGCGCGGAACTTAGGTTTAACATTGGACCCTATGGGAAAAATCACATTTTCATCTTCTCCTCTGACACCACAAATTCAACAAAACTTTACAGGAATGATATACTAAAGGTCATTAACAAAGATTGCTCATTTCATTCCGATCCGATAAAAACATGGCCGTCAGCACGGAACATAGTTTAACATTGGACCCTAAGGGAAAATCACATATTCATCTTCTTCTCTGAAACCACTGAAGCAAATTAAACAAAACTTAACAGGAATGATGTACTAAAGGTCCTTAACAAGACTGCTCATTTCGCTCTGATCCAATAATAAACATGGCTGCCATTGCGGAACTTGGGTTCAAAGTTGGACCCTTTGGAAAAAAAAACACATTTTCATCTTCTCTGAAACCACTGAAGCAAATTCAACCAAACTTTACAGGAATGATGTACGAAAGTTACTTTACAAAAAATAACAGGAATAATGTACTAATGATGTACGCATATGCAGAAAATAAATTCACAGTAACTTCGGTATTTAGTTATTTGTTACCACTGGGTCGATGCCTCACCAGCCCAGTAGTCAGTACTTCGGTGCTGACCCGAAAGCCAATTTTATTTCGAACCTTGCAATTTCTAAATGTTTGTAGATTTTGTTGAAAACTAAGGAGTATCTTCCCCATGCAAAGCTCTGTCCTTAGCTGATTTTGGCTTTACATTAAGATCATATTGGGTAACACATTTAATTTTATGGCCTTCCAAACGTTTAGATTTTATCTGCGCTGAAGAAACATAAGTTATCGAAATGCGCATATGCAGAAAATGAATTCACAGTAACTTCGGTATTTAGTTATTTGTTACCACTGGGTCGATGCCTTTGCTGGTGGACTGTTAGTTCACGAGGGTATTCACCAGCCCAGTAGTCAGTACTTCGTTGCTGACCCGAAAGCCGATTTTATTTCGATCCTTGCAATATCTAAATTTTGTTGAAAACTGAGGAGTATCCCCCTCATGCAAAGCTCTGTCCTTAGCTGAATTTGGTTTTACATTTAGATCATATGAAGTATTGGTTCTCTATCAGTTTTTAACACATTTGATTTTATGGTCTTCCAAACGTTTAGATTTTATCTGCACTGAAGAGACATAAGTTGTCGAAATGCGCATATGCAGAAAATAAATTTACAGTAACTTCAGTATTTAGTTTTTGTTACCACTGGGTCGATGCCTCTGCTGGTGGACTGTTAGTCTCCGAGGGTATTCACCAGCCCAGTAATCAGTACTTCTGTGCTGACCCGAAAGGCGATTTTCTTTCGAACCTTGTAATATCTAAATTTTTGTAAATTTTGTTGAAAACTAAGGAGTATCTCCCTCATGCATAGCTCTGTCCTTAGCTGATTTTGTACATTAAGATCATATTGGGTATTTGTTCTCTATCAGTTTTTAACACCTTTGATTTTATGGTCTTCCAAACGTTTAGATTTTATCTGCACTGAAGAGGCATAAGTTGTCGAAATGTGCATTTGCAGAAAATAAATTCACAGTAACTTCGGTATTTAGTTATTCATTTCCATCCGACAAAAAAACACGGCCTCCAGGGCAGAACATAGTTACAATCCGATAGAAAACATGGCCGCCAGCACGAAACATTGGACCCTACGGGAGAATCACATTTTCATCTCCTCTGAAATCACTGAAGCAAATTCAACCAAACTTTACAGATATGATGTACGGAAGGTATTTTACAAAAATTGCCCATTTCATTTCCATCCGACAAAAAACATGGCCTCCAGTGCAGAACATAGTTTAACATATTGGAGCCCAGTATGAGAAGGCCACCCTTATTATCATCTTCTCTGAAACTATTCAAGCAAATTTAACCAAATGTTTATAAGATCCTTTGCAAAAATTACTCATGTCAATAGGATCAGAAAAAAAAACGGGTGCTAATGGAGAACATAGCTAAACATTAGACCCCATTGGTAAAAAACATCTTTTTGGTCATGCATGGCATAGAAGCATTTTGTCAGGTGAGCGATACAGGCGCTGTCTCTGAGCCTCTAGTTTAATTAAAAGCAGCAAAAAATAATAAAATCACAATGTTGTTTTAATGATAGAATTATGATAAGTGTCTGTAACATGTTGGACGAGATATACAAGTTTCTGAAATGTCAGTCCGTTAATTTGTTGTTCCCACTTGAGTAATAAGTATTTTTTTGCATGGCATTTTTTAAACGTCACACTACGATAACGTTTTCAAAACTGTTATACTTGAAGTATTGCGCCCAAATCTTGATATGTACACGAGTCACACATTAACAAGCGATAGAAAAAAAAAATTATCAAGAAGTTTCTATTGATGAATAAACGATTTCTACGCAAACGATTCCCAAAGAGCACCAATCTACTACTAGTATTAGGTATTATAAAACAATTTCTAAAAACTAAAAAGCCGTGTTATCAAAGAAAAGAGTAAATTGAAACATCCAAAGGGGGTTGTAAAATATTTTGGTTGCCATGAGAACCTTTGCTCCATTACAATCCATACAGTCGTTGTAAATAATCTACTAATACAGAATGCTGTTCAAAAAATACATCATACCCGTTATGACAATCAATGCGTCACTAGTGTGCATTATACCCATACAGTACTGATATATTATTGAAACAATGCAAATATTTAAATGCCATATCTAAGTTAAATTGAAAAAAGAATACAATAAAAAAGACAAAACAGGAAAAACATAAAGCAAAAGGAGTAATTCATAAGTATAAAATATCAAGGCAAAAGAATTAATTAATCAGTGGCAGCAGATTTGATGAGTAATATCAAACTATTGTTTAGACATGCTACTACGCACCACCCTTCATTCATAAGTTTTCAAAACCATCCACATTAGGAATATGATTCATAAACTTAGAATGAAATCTAATTTAAACGACAAAAATGAGATCTGAACTTTTTAAAAATCCATTATATAATGAACACCCCTAGACATGACTTAATTAAAATCTGTATGTCTTGACAGAAGTACAATTTGTGGTACTCCCAATATCGTACATATTATGTTAAACACAAAAGATACATTTAAGGTTGTATTAAAAGATTGTATATCAATGAACAGGTGTTTAATGTCATCAATTTAAAATCATATCTGAAACTAAATATTACGTTTTCATTTTCCTGTCTTACAACTGATATGATTCATATTGCACATTGTAAAGAGTTTTTAGTTCGCCTCAACGAAGTTGAGGAGGACTATTGGAGTACCCCCGGTGTCCTCGTCCGCGTCCGTGTCCGCGCCCACATTTAGGTATATATCTTGGTAACTATGAAGGGTAGGATCATCAAATTTTGTGTACAGACGCATCTTGGGCTATCTCACACCCTCTAAGAAAATAGGGTCTCTTTGACGTATATTTTCCGCTTGACTGGCTTTCATTTAAGTTTAGGTCCGAGTTGCTATCTCAGTAACTGTACCTGGTAGGATCATCTAACCTTGCACGTGCATGCATCTTTGGGGGTAGGTCAGCATCCAGGCAAAATTAGGTCACTTTGACTTATATTTTCCGCATGATTGACTTACATTCAAGTTTACTTCCCAGTTCAGATCTAAGTAACTGTACATGGTAGGATCATCTAACCTTGCATTGCATGTGCATGCATCTTTGGTGATAGGTCAGCATCCAGGCAAAATTAGGTCACTTTGACCTATATTTCCCGCATGATCACTTACATTCAAGTTTATATCCGAGTTCAGATCTAAGTAACTGTATATGGTACAATCATCTAACCTTGCATGTGCATGCATCTTTAGGGGTGGGTCAGCATCCAGGCAAAATTAGGTCACTTTGACATATTTTCCGCCTGATTGACTTACATTCGAGTTTATGTCCAAGTTCAGATCTTAGTAACTGTACATGGTACCATCATCTAACCTTGCATGTGCATGCATCTTTTGGGTAGGTCAGCATCCAGGCAAAATTAGGTCACTTTGACCTATATTTTCCGCATGAGTTACTTGCATTCAAGTTTACTTCCTAGTTCAGATCTAAGTAACTGTAAATGGTAGGATCATCTTACCTTGCATGTGCATGCATCTTTGGGGGTAGGTTAGCATCCAGGCAAAATTAGGTCACTTTGACCTATATTTTCCGCATGATCTTGCATTCAAGTTTACTTCCGAGTTCAGATCTAAGTAGCTGATATTGTATGATCATCTAACCTTGCATGTGCATGTATCTTTGGCGGTAGGCCAGCATCCAGGTAAAATTAGATCACTTTGACCTATATTTTCCGGATGATTGACTTACATTTAAGTTTATGCCCGAATTCAGGTCTCGGTTACCGTACATGTTAAGATCATCTAGCCTTTGTATACATGCATTAGGGATAGTAAATGAGTACCCTTGCCAAATTGTGTTTCTGTAACCATGTGCCATAACGAGGCGAACTTTGTAATCGTTGATTACCTATGTTTTTCAAATTACAGAATTGACAATCAAACAGAATATTTATTTGATGAATTTTTTTTTGTCTTCGAAATACTTATATTGCGTCATCCCTAATGCATTAATACTTAGATTGCATATTTTGCAAATAAGAGAAAGCTTGAATAAAAATCAGTGTTTAATAAATATGTTTTTGGATGTGTTACAGAGGTTTAAAACTTTATACTATTTGCAAGATTTAAATCTCCATTATTTTTTTTTAAAGCAAAAAGCTCTTAAAAGCATGTATCCACATGAGCCATTGCTTTAAGATCCCTATATTATGGTATGAAAGTTTCTGTAACCCCTTAGAAAAGCAGGTGTTTCAAAATGTAACAATTGTTCTGGAGCTTCCGCAGTGAAGTTCCTCCTAATTCAGACCTTAAGGCTACCAGAACCGAGGTAAACAATTGAGACTCATTTAGAAGAGACATACTTTGCGCATATAAAGAAACCAAATTAATAGTAACTTCGATATTTTGTCATTGAGAACGCAAAGATTGTCACCTATACTCTATGTGTACAAAAAGGCTCCTTCGCAAAACCTGTCTTGGAGTTGTCTGTAAAGGCTGATTGTAAGATAAGATTTCCTGCTCCTTTTTATGTAATTGTACAATACCAATTGTCACTATATTTGGATCCAATCATCTAAACAGGTTCAAAAAGATGTTTTGATGTGCTTTCGTCCTATCTTAAACAATTTTCCCACTAGTTAAAGTTTTTGTCTGAATTATATTATTTTGAATAACGAAAGCAGAATTAGGGAAGGAAAGATAACTGCATTTTATAGCAGCAGTCGTCGAAAAGCGATTTTAAAATTGCAATTTTATTGCTCACCTTTTAAACCATTTTTCGTATAAAGTATATCTGAATGATATTGCGTTTCAATTTTGTGTACTATAGTTTGCCAGCAATACTTATCTGCCGAGAGAATCTTTTATTAGTATCACCATATGGGAACAACACCAGATATCGGTACTAGGACTAGTACCATCACAAGAGAAAAGCATTGAACTGTTACCACACAATTAATTTGGTTCTAACTAAGATAATACCAATTGAACTGTACGTTAACAGCCCAATGCTTTTCTCCATTGACGGTACCAGTCCTACTACCAATATCCGTTGTTGTTCCTAGACAATGAGAATCTGTTAAACACAGTGTGCTTAAGTTAAGAAAAATCCAAAAGATTTGAAGGAAAATATAAGTAATAATAAATATAAATGTTGGGAGATCACACACAAAAAATCTACCTGGTGTCCGTTATTTCAAAATCCAACTATAGCGAATTTAAGAAATATACAATTGCTTCTGTTAATATTTTCTGGCATTATCATTTATTAGTTAAATATTTGTCACATTTTGATAAAACACGTTTTTGGCCAGAAACCCTGAATAGAATCTGTGAGTCTGGTGTTATTATGGATTTTTTGCGCATAAATTACACCAGGAATTGCATTTTTCAGAAAATACACGCGGTCACAAATTATAAAAGATGAACATCATGTTCCTTCGATGATTGTGATTTCTGCCTCTGCCACATAATAGTCTCTATCATATTGAAGATTTTGCAATGTTATGTACTACTTATGCGAAAAGAATTCGAAGATTGAAAATTCATTACCAGAAATGAATCAAACTAAACACTTATTTAGACTGTCTTTTGGTTACTCTAGGACTAAGATCCTGGTTTTGAAGGCCTTTGCACGTATCCAGTTCTACAATGTCGAGTAGAAGAAAAGTCCCAGCTCCCGTAGTTCTTAGAAAAACGGTATTCTACTGCAACAAAGGATTGGCATTTACAGTGATAAAAGTCAGAGTCAGGGCCAAAACGAGAACGACAGATTGAAATAGCGACATTTTCAATGCTTTGACCCTTCCCGTTCGGAGTTGGAAAGATCGACTGTGAGCATCATTGAGTACCGTTGAAGTGGAATAAGAAAGCTTTCTTTTGTTGTTGTCTTTTAACTATTTTATAAATCAGTTTAGAATTCTGGCATCTTTTCACATACTTTGTCTTTTTGCATTTTGGATTTCGACTCTTGCCAATTCTGTTGGGTAATTTTTTTATTACCCCCGTCTTCTATATAGCGGTGTATTTCAATCCAAGCAGCATGTTACCGACACCATATCTGTTTTTGGAATTTGCTCATGAATTATCTAGATACTCGGCGTTATAATGCTTCCATCTTGTCAGTATTTGTTAAAATATGTGATACTCTTGGGGAAAGTCAATGAGAGCGTACTCTACTAAGGGGCGACCAAGTGTTTTGCATGCCCCTTCCATGATTTTGACCGATGGAATTTCATATTTCTTCTTAGAAACTCTGCGGTCTTATTGTCCATGTTGTAGATGTTAATATACTGGTCAAACTGAACTGAATGGTGAAGGGCATATTTAATTGTTTGGCTGACGATAATGCCTCTAGTTGGTGCATTGAATATCAAATACCGTCGGACATGAAATAAAAAGGGGATAACAGGAAACATCTACAATGGCTGAAAATTGAAAGTACGTGCTACAATCAGCCAGGGAACCACACAGGAAAATCAAAAATAAGACAAACGCAAACAACGAAAGGAACTCGGGACAGCTGGACCTGGTATCGACAAATCAAAAGTAAGCGGCAGGGTAAAACGGGTTTTTCTTCCCTAAGCCTTAGTCTGGTTAAATTGCAACCAAATATCTATTTTACCGGACATAAAGTAAAATAATGGCTTAAACATGAGGAAGCTCCATGTTTCTAATATTTAAAAATAGTAATTGTGCATAACATGATACACTACCACGTTTCACATTATTTCAAAGTTTCAAGGAGCATTATTTTAGAATCAGTTGGACCTCTGAACCAATTCGAAGTTGACCCGAGTTTTGCGGTAAACAATTCACACACCAAGTTCGAAGACCGTATGGTATTTCGTTCTCAAGTAATCAGTCGTAATTTTATAATTCAAACTGTGTGATCAAAGTTAACGACTTTATTTGCTGCATTATATTTTGTGGAGCGGATTAATGGGCAAATCGATGATTAAAAACTTGAAGTGTGACAGGTTTAAATGAGATTTGAAAGAACAGCTGGTGTTAGCTCGTTTCTGAATGGGTCAACTGTGGTAGCCTGTACAACTGAGCAGGGGAGCATATACAATTGAATGATGGTATATGTTATGTGACGGTATGTGTAAGGATGGTTTTGTCTTGTTCTACTGTCTGTGGGGATGAGAATGTGTGTTGGGATTGCTACTAAACAGTGGATAATTTTGAACATTAGTATGATTCTTGTTTTGCAACTGCGCTGTTCGAGAGTAGGCCACTGTAAGGTGTTTATCATGTTTGCAACACTACTGGTTTTGTGATAGTTTTGAAATAAATAGCGAGCAGCGCGTCTCTGTAACATTTCTATTTATTGTTTTGCATCTTTGGTTGTGGGTCTCAAACACTAGCGCTGTATTCAAGATTTGGAATGAACGATAGCCTTGTATACTTGATTGAATTTGTGAATTTGATATTTGTATATTTCGTTTGAGAAATCCAAGTGCCTTTTTTTCCATTTACAGTACTATTTTTGTTGTGTTTGTTCTATTTTGATCATATTGTAATGTTATGCCTAAATATTTAGCTAAGGTAACAGATTCGAGAATGTGGTAATGCAATAAATAGCTAAAATGTATGATGGAAAGGTTTCTCTTTTTTTATTTCTTTTTTTCTGATGATTATCGAGAGTTTCTTATCCCGTTAAATGTATAAGCCCCAGATATAGTTAATTTATAAAAGGTAAATTTAAATCATACCTTGTTTCATCTCCCAGAATTAAAAAAAAAATAACCATAAAAACAAAAATAAAAGCGTGGTTCCTTTGCCATGTATATTTGAAGAGACTTTGTGCATTTACTTCATACTTTCATTGTTTATTTAAGACTGGAGTTTGTCTCGCCTGCAGTGTGGAGTCCGTAAAAAAATCCCCATGCGGGAGATGTATGCTCTTTAAATATTTCAATTTAGGTGTCTTTGCTCGTGATAGAATTTCTTATACTATCATAATTTCTAATTTCCAATTACATATATATATATTATCACTGTCATTTCCATTCTGACCACATTTCACCATTTTGTTTAATGCCACGTTTTTTTTTCTGCCAATCGACTTGATGAGTACCCTGTGTTTGTCTGTCTGTTGTAATCGTCCACTAGCTTAGGACACTAGTGCTTTTGTCAAGCAACAGATGACAGTGATTGTATGATTGATTGATTGATGTTTTACGCCAACTTCAGCAATATATTGTATATTGAACAATTTTAATAAATACGCAAAATATTAATATAAAACCATATAGCTTTATTACGATTGCCGATAGCAGCCGACAAAATTAAATACAAACTTGCCAAAAAAAGTCACTGAAAACTGCTGACATTTTTATATAACAAAATAAAATGTCACTGAAAACTGCTGACATTTTTTTTTCAACAAAAGAAAAAAAAATTGTCGATGAAAACTGGTGACTTTGTAAATATGTAAGCGTACTTTTTTTCCGGAGTGTAGGTTTCCGGGTACAAAAACAACCTATTGTATTTCTACCTTGGTGTTTATTCCGGAAATACCCAGTTCCAAATTTAGCTCCAACATTTTACTTTAATTTGGAACCTGATAATTGTTACTGATGAACGAAAAACACATTTTACCATTCACTTTATCTATTTATTTTTTTCTTTTTTGAATAAAACTACCGAGTCCTATCTCAGTACTGACAAACTCAAAAGCCACAAGAAGATCCAAGAAGCATTGTTTTAGTGATGCTAAGTATGCGATGTGCAGTTGAATATTCATATACATTGTTTTACTGTGTTACTTCGTGTTATTGCTGGTTACCCAGTTCAGCAGCTCGGTTTTCATTCTTCTTTCCTTTTTAGTATTTCATTACATACTGGTTTTTACGGTTATAGCTAGGTATTTCAACCAGTATTTTTACATAAGTGGTGGGTCTCATCGGTGGTCAGCCGCTTTTATTTTTGCAGATTTTTATAATTCATTTCATTTTGCATCGTGTCGGACCAACATTAAGTATTTTGAGATACACAAAAACAATGCAATAACAAAAGCGGCTGACCACTGATGATGAGACCCACAGCTTATAAAAAATCGTGGGTCGAAACACCTAAATATTATTAGAACATCTAAAGATTGTTAAAATGAAAAAGACAACAGGAAAACCAACAATAGCCGAAATTTACAATCCACGGGAACACAGAAATATTATAACACCGGGAAGCTCACAATAAATGATTTGGGCATTGACATACCATTATGCAAGCAATATTAACATTATGATTTATTATGGAACAATACTTCTAGTGACTTTTAAGTTGTCAGTACCGAGATAGGATTCGGTGATTTTACTTTGCAAATTTACGAGAAATGATGAAAAAAAGCAGACAAACACAACGTGATCTGGTTCACATAATGTGCAATGGGGTAAAGTCATAACTCTCGTCCAAGTTAACTTTGAGAGCAGTCACGAGAACAGCTCAAAGTTAATTTGAAGTTAACTTGAAGCAGACTTAGAACAGTCCTAGAATCATGACTGCTCTGGGCCTAGAATCAAGTCTGTTCTAGCCATGATCGTTCTACCTAAGTCTGCTCTAGCCATGACTGTTCTAGCTAAGCCTGTTCTGGCCATGACCGTTCTATCTAAGTCTGCTCTGGCCATGACCGTTCTCGCCAAGTCTGTTCTTGTCATGAGCGTTTTGCAAAGGCTGGTCTGGGCACGACCGTTTTGTTTTATTCCTAGAATTTAAACTGGATAGGAAATTGGAAGTGTCAGAATTTCCTGTTTCTTGAGGCCGACACCGTTAAAATAAACTAGAGGCTCAGACACTGAGCCTGTATCGCTCACCTGACAAAATGCTGAAGCAGGGGTTTCGATGTTCTGCATGGTGGCCATGTTTTTCATGTGAATTTCCCATAGGGCCAAAATAAACTATGTTCCTTGCTGGCAGCCATGNGACGGAAAACTATTGCGATTCAGTTTTCGGGTATATCTCGAAAAGGGGAATAACTCTTACTTTTTAAAATTTACCAGGATTTAGGTATCATACCACCAAAAGGAAACTCTTTCACCAAAGGTTGTATAAAATAGTACTTATCAATGGAGTATGGATATTTCTATGTGATGGTTGAAATAGTTCTGTATACAATGTAATTAACCTGTTTGAAAGCGAACATGTTAGGTACCCAAAAAAAATCTTTATTTTATTCTTATCAGTTGTTATAAATTTGTTTTGGTAAAAACAATGACATGACCATTTCACAGGTTGGCAGTGAAAGTGAAAGTTGATTTTTGATAGTAGTATACTTCCGATGGAGTGCTTTTTCTTATAGGCAATGAAAGTTGTCCTCAAAATTTTTGTGGATGCTCATTATATACCTAATTAATTAGATAAGAAGTTTCGCCTTATTTGAAACGGCAGTAAATGTGCTATGGTTCTCACAAAATGAACAATTTAACAAAGACAAATAGGGAAAAATTAATGGTGGTATATTCCCTTTAAGTGAAAAATCACAAAAATTAGAATTTGCCTCTGTCTTGTTTATTTTGGTACAAAACCATCAAGTTAGGTTCAAATCACATTTTTTAGCCAAATTTGACCTTTAAAGCTTTTTATTATCACACTAGAGCTTAAAACATTGGTGCGATGGATTATTTTCAGAAAAAAAAGGACAAAACCTGATATATCCATACCAGAATGACTGTCAATTTTATTTTCCATTATTAATTGCATTCTAGGCACTGCAAAATACAGTATACACTATGTTTAAGCAATAATAGCTAACCAATTCAAGTTATTGAAATTTCAGACCTTACTTTTGCATTTTCATAATGTTCAGTTTTGACGGTATTAGCCGAGGGATGCAGTGATACTAATTTTCAAAGTATCAAAGTATATTTGACAGATTTCTTATAATATGGCATATAAACCAAGGATATACAGTGCATGTAATTTATCAGAAAAAAGAGCACTAGAAATCTATTCTAGTGGGAAATATAGGCTATTTTAGGTTGTGGAATAAGGATATTTCTGAATGATTAAAAGAAATTTAAAATGAGTGGCCTAAAATAACAATTTATGTACATAAACTGACTCTTTCTGTTGCATTCAACCACCTTTGTGTTACATTGTTTTTTATCCGTCATTGTTGAACAATGAATAATATCAGCATTTTTTATGAATTTTTCTAGATTTTAGGAAATTTATATCTGACCGGCCGAATATTTCAAATATGTCCAAACTTCAAAATATACAATTTGACCAGCTTTTAACAATTTGATGGACCTAATGCTTCATATCTGCGAACTTATCAAATAGTTTGATTCTAAATATTAAATCAAACAACGGCAGTAGAATACCGAAGGAACAAGGGAAGCGAAGACTACAAAAATCGAAATCCGAAGACCGGGCAAAAACGGCAACAGAGAAAAACAAAGACACAAGGACGTGAGACAGCTACAAGCACGGAAATAAAAAGACGACATTAAAAACTAAGCCACTCATAGTGTGAACTCCCATGAAAACCGGGAGTGACATCAGGTGCTCCGGAAGGGTAAGCACGTCCTGCTCCGCTAGCGGCACCCGTCACACTATCAGTGAGTCAATCCAGGGTTGAGTCAAATACGGTTATGTCACATCCGTGAAGACGTGAAATGTAGCTGAAAATGTCCGTTTTCATTTTGGACACAGACACGTCATATCTGTCAAGTATATCATGGTGACGACCATAAAATTTCTGAAGGGATGAACGCAACAAAGGCTGAACAAATCCCTGACTAAGCAACTTTTGGGACAGTGCTTTTGCTCTATTAAAAAAATCTTTGTATAAACTTCATGCGCGACAGTAACGAATCAACTGTGAAATGTACACTCCATAGGCTGGAGATGTAGGTATATTGCTGCTCAGAAAGGGAAAATTCACAATTGGGAAGTTAAAATCATCACGTTTGTCATATAGCTTAGATTTCAAACGTCCATCTTCATCAATGTATATAAACAGATCTAAGTACGAAGCTGAAGTAGGTGTGTCAGTAGTCTCTCTAATTTCAAGCTCATTGGGATAGATCTGGTGTAAATATTCCTTGAATTTTGGATTATTAAGAGAAAGTACATCGTCTATGTAGCGGAAGCTGAAATTAAAGGACTGGGCGAAATGATTTGTTTTTTCTGTGTTAGCCCTTGTAAAAACTTGGCCTCATACGAGAAAAGAGAGAGATCAGCTAAAAGCGGCGCGCAGTTAGTTCCCATGGGAATCCCGATTGTCTGTTGAAAAACGCGACCTCCAAATTCGACAAAAATATTATCTATTAAAAATTCCAACATCTTGATTACGTCATTCTCCGTGTACTTGTTTGACTCAGTGTGGTTCTTTACAAAATATGTTTTGTCTCCCTACTACTAAATAAGTGTATCTGATATCAGTTCAGGTTAAGCTAATAAAAACACATTACTTGGATAATAATGATATATTGACGTGGGGTGGGGGGAGTGGGCCATGACACCCAGTTATTTACAAAATAGGTCTTACATCTAAAAGAAACCACATGTATAGTTTAGCCATGCTTTTTGACCACAAACAAGTTGCATATAGGACACTTGCTGCAATTTCATTCATTCAGTCACTGGCAATAGGCTCATATCACAAAAGTCTTATTCAGATTGTGATACCGTGATATTGAGTCTCATTATTTTGTGAATTTCTCTAAGTGTTCAGCAGATCTTACTCAAACTTTGCAGAATTACTGGAAATCATAGATAAAATTATATTTAGTACATAACATGTAAAAATCCATTGATTTCATTGGATAATCTGACGTCACTAAATTTGAACAGCTGTTTGTTTACCTTGACAGCGGGATACTATACTTGACGACGGGACTATACCTCACGTGACTTCCGGTTGACTATACTTTGCCTCCTTCTGAGTTTGATTTCTTTTATGTTATGTATTAAATTAATTACGGAGTCTCCCTCGGGAACCGTTTTTCTATAGTGTTTTCTGGTGCGAATAGTGCAGTGGCCTGTCGGCTCGTGCACTATACGCTCCAGACAACACTATAGGAAAAACGGATCCCTCTTGAGAAGTCCATATTAGATTAATATGATATAAGCTAATTTTATTAGAAAAAAGAGGCCCTTTAGGTATCATACCACCAAAAGGAAATTCTTCCGCCAAAGGCTGTATGTTAAAATAGTACTTATCAATGGAATATGGATATTTATAAGGGATGGTTGAAATAGTTCTGTATCCAATGTAATTAACCTGCATACTGTTTTAAAGCTGAACATCTTAGGTACCCCAAAAACTCTTTTTTTTTATTCTTATCAGTAGTAACAAATTTGTTTTGGTAAAAACAATGACATGACCATTTCACGGGTTGACAGTGAAAGTGAAAGTTGATTTTTGATAGTAATATACTTCCGGTGGAGTGCATTTTCTTATATGCAATGAAAGTTGTCCTCAAAATTTTTGTGGAGGCTCATTATATATCTAATTAATTAGTAAGAAGTTTCGCTTTATTTGAAACGACAGTAAATGTGCTAAGGTTCTCAGAAAATGGCAAATTTAACAAAGGCAAATAGGGAAAAATCATTGGTGGTATGATACCTGGATAAACTCAGGTAAAGAATTATCCGCGAATAACAGCACTTACCGGCGAAATGCAATTTTATTTCCGAATAATTCATTTCATAATTCTATTTTTCATTATTAAAATTTAATTTTGTTTTCTTTGTAGATAAACTTTGAGTTGTTATTTCTCCCCTTTGGGTCGTTGTCTCTTTGACACATTCCCCGTTTCCCTTCTTTTTTCTATTGAAATATATGAAATACGCGTATATTGGATACGTTATGAATATTTGTCAGGGCTGTGACAAGAGCTGGTATGAGAGCGGTCATAGCTAGAACAGGTTAGCTGAGAGCAGCCATGCATGGCCAGAACAGACTTACGTAGAACGGTCATGGGCAGAACTGATCAGAGCAGTCATAGCTCTGACCAGGACGGTCAGGACTCTTGATATGAACTTGACTGGTCAGAGCGGTCAGGATTTTAGAGCAGACTAAGAGCTGTTCTAGAGCAGACTTGATACCTGTTCTAAGTTAACTTAGAGGAGCTTTTATGACTGCTTCAAGTTAACTTTATGAGAGGTTATGTCTACACCCAACTGTATACTGTCAATTGATAAAATATAAGTAAATGGAGTGAGCTACATATTTAAAATATGGCATGACCTTTTTAAATGGTTTGCCAAAAGAAAAAAATGTCACTAGTTTTCGGCGACATTTTTTTTTATCGTTTTAAAAAAAATTGTCACTAGTTTTTAGTGCCCCTTTTTTTCGTTTAAAAAAAATGTCACCAGTTTTCAGTGACAACTTTTTTTGTTTTTTGTTGTTGCAAAATTGTATTTAATTTTGTTGGCTGCTATCGGCCATCGTACTTTATACAAGTTAAAACAAATATGTTAAGTGTTAAAAAATATAATAGAAAAAATGTTGGTTCAACAGTAACAATATTAGAAATTAGAATTCGACTATTTTCAAAATAATTGGGTGTTTTGTTTTTCGACTTTCAATTGAAAATAGGCATAAGAGTGAATCGGAACAGATCATGAACTCATTTGATTGCGATAAAGCTACAAAGTTAAGTGCTGAGTAAATAGCGTTTGCTTCTGCAGTAAATATGGAACTAGATGATGGTAATCGGAGAGTTGCTGTACGTTCTCCAAAAACGTCTGCAGAAGCCACTCTGTCTCCATCCTTAGAGCCATCTGTTTAAATTTGCAAGTATTCAGGATATTCAGATTCAATTCTTGCAAAGTCCTGTTGGATAACCAGAGGATTAGTATCAACCTTTTTGTGTTTGCGTAGTTCAAAATTAAATGTTGGTTTTGGGTTCAGCCATGGAGTTTTTTGGGAGTTTCTATAGGAGCTATTTCATCTAAATTTATATTAGCAGATTCAATACGAAGACCAAAAGGTTGTATAACGTTTTGGCGTTTTTCATAGTCAGCTTTGTGAAGAGGTTTGAAAACACAGTTGTGAGCAACAGTGATTGTAAGAGCACTTTGCCAGTTTAATTTATGTGTATTGACGAGCCCGCATCCATGACCACAAAAGACATGAATGTTGAGTTGTTCGACGTTTAGCTAGGAATTCTGCACAAAAAAGTGATAGGGGCCGTTTTGCACTTACTTTGAGGTATGAGGAAAGCTCATTGTTGAAGGGCACACAGTGACGTCAAGATAAAGAACAATAAAGGCATTGTTCTTTGCTTGGTTCTGCTATGTATTTGTAGTGACTTTGTCCTATGTATATTAACGCAATATTTTTTCATTGTTTATGCAGCTTAAGGGTATTTGTAAAATTTGTAAATTTCTTTATTTTTTTTTATACATGACTGTATGATACATTGTATTTAACTTGTATTATTTTGAATTAATCCTTGTTACGTCTTTTGCCTTTTTCAACACGTTTTTTTTATTTGACAAAATTGCTATAGTACAGAAATACAATTTCTGTAACATCCCTCTGACTTTCACTACTACAGAGATTAAGTGCACAATTTATATGGTTGACATTGTTTTGTTTCAGCCCACTACAATACATCCTATACTTCCCTGAAGATCCACAAAAATGACATGTCCTTTTAATTCCACTTCTTTTTTAGTTATTTTACTTTCAGACACAGTAGTTTCGGTGTGGTAAAATATAATTCGATCGGGTAAATTTTCCAGATTCAACAGTCTTGTTACTCCTCGAAACACGTGTACAGCATAACGAAATTTACTGTTTTTTTATGCAACTTCGGTATTTTTTTGTATTGTAAAACTATTCAATTTTGGACTCACTGTTTGTGTCCAGGAAGTTGGTATGCTGTCATGATTTTCTTTGCTTTGGTGGCGACTGTCAAGACTTTTGGAATTTACATTATTTTCCCATTAGCCAAGTTTATTTGGGTCTTCCTTAAGGATGTAACGTCCAGTGATTGTTAGATTGACGATGGTGTAATCGACAAAGAGTCGTACTTCATATGCTAATCTTCATTAGAGATCGTTGATATGGAACAGTCAATATGGATAGTACTCAGCCTTGTCAGTTCTCTGCGCTCCGATTTGTAGTATGACGGGGATGTATTAGAAAATAGCAAAGGTTCTGTTGAACAATGGCAAGTCTGGTACCTATTTTCAATCGATAGAAAAAGTGCAGTTAAATTAAGAAATGACTTAAAACCATCCACTTGGCAGAATTATGACTTTCCAATCATTGCAACAATTATTGAACGTGTAAACATTTAAAAGAAAGATACTACAATACGTTCTATACTAACATAAATCAATACATACTTGACATACCAAAAACTTTTGGAAAAGAACATACAGAGGAATTTGACAAAAATGACAACATTGATACATCAACCAAACTACGTGAAATCGTATCAGAAAATCAGGTGTGCATGTGATGCATTTGTGTGTATCAACAACTTGTTCGATAGGAAGTGGACTGTCACTTGGTCACCCATATTTATATGCCGGTAGGTCAGGGATGTATACTTTACAGTGTTTGTCTGTAATAAGTTGATTGACACAAGGAACCGACCTTGCCAACAACCATGCTTACATGCTCATATATTACGTTATTTTGTTATTGACATTGAGAGCTGTTTTGCGAAACATATTTTGTTTTATATTAATATAGTCGGCAGCTGTGTTTCCATGCTTCTTTAAAAGCATTTTTATCTAAATTACACAGAAATGTTAACTCCTACATTTCTATCTATCATGACATTGTGCGACGCCCCTCGTGGCAACTCTATAACACTATTTCCTGTATCACTAGATACCGTAGCCACTTGGAATTTCTATGCAAATGCCTGAGACACAAAGTGATACCCAAAGGTTTTACTACTTCCTTCAATCCTTCGTTCGCTATTTCCAATCAACCCCTCTTTGCTATTCAGCTACACCGAGTTTCACAACGATACTCTTTGTCCCTCGTCAGACTTCCTTGATAGAGCTCAGTTGCTTACAAATAGACTACTTAAGCAAGGGTACGTTACAAAAAACTTAAAGTCATCACTACAGAAGTTTTATGGTCGACATCACGATCTTGTGGATCGCTATGGGATAGCTGTTTCCCAGATGACAACAGATCTTTCCCTCTACAACTGAAGTTTGTTTTTCCTCTATCGGATTCGACTTTACTACCGGAGTTGATATGTTAACCACGGCGGTTGTCTTATAAGAAGCAGGAGATGCTTACTCTACCGGTACACCTGATCTCACCCATGTTTTTTATTGGGTCCGTGTTGTTCATCTATATGTATGTCTTCATTTTTCTTTTTTGTCCCGTACTCAAGTGGTGTCCTTGTTTCTTAGTATGTCTGATTTTGCCATTGTCCATGGATTGTTTGTTCTTTTGATTGACGGTTCGGTTCTCACTTACTTCATGTTCAGGCCTTAAAACAACAAATTGCAGTTTTTTTGATCAATGATACATTCCATAATTTTACCAGTTTAAAGAAAATCAACAAGTCGTGGTTTGTTGGGGATAAAGCACCATTACTTTTAAAAATGTTACATTCATGCTTTGTAATTTGTCAGTGAAAGTTTGTGTTCTATTGTGTGTTCTATTAACACTGTTCAATATTGTTCTATTGCATACAAAGAAAATGCCCATAAATGCCCTTCTTGCAATTGACTGCTAGATGACTGGATTTGTGATTTGCTCCTTTCCCATATAGATATATTCTACCGGATTTGACATGTTCAACACGACGGGTGTTTACTCTACAGGTGCACCTGATCTAACCCATGGTTTTTTTATTGGGTCCGTGTTTTTCCTCTTTGTGTTTGTGTGTGTCTTTATGTTTCTTTTCTGTGCCATACTCATGTTGTTTCGTCTCTGTTTCTTTGTTATTTCCAATCTTGCTATTGTCCTTGGATTATTCGTTTTGGATTGATGGTTCGGTTTTCACTAACTTTACTATACATACATATTCTATGTCTTTGCCTATGTATGCAAACATACATCGAGTACCGCAGCAAACTGAGGGACAAGGGAAAAAATACGACAATTCAGATGTTACACACCTATAGTGTAAAGTCGTTATTAAAGGGAAGGCCATGGGCAGGCTAAAGTAACAAATACTGTTTTTATTGTATTAGTTCCGATTCTTTTATATCATTTTCTCAGTAACTGAAAATTAAGTATCCCTTTTCTTTGTAGCAACATCCCAACAGCACCGGCATACGGAGTTTACATGTCCCAACTCATTCGCTATTCAAGAGCCTGTGGTCGATACAGTGACTAACTTGACAGAGCCCGGTTGCTAACAAATAGGCTACTTAAACAAGGGTTTGTTACCCAAAACTTGAAGTCAGCCCTCCAGAAGTTTTACGATCGACATCACATAAGGAAGAATCGGGGGTATTTTATTCACGACATAAAATTACGTGACCAAGCACCTTTTTGGTGAATTACTTCCCTTTATTAAAGTTTAACTTCGAAAGTACATCTCAGTTTTCCAGATTATTTTCATACTACTCCCGCCTTTTTTTAAAAAGTACTGTATAAATGCTATCTTCTGTTATGAAAAGTTTTAGTTGTGGGAATCTTAAAACATAGAAATGACTAAATACCGAAGTTACTGTAAATTTGAATTCTGCATATGCACATTTCGACAACTTATGTCTCTTCAGTGCAGATAAAATCTAAACGTTTGGAAGGCCATATCCTCAAAGATGTTTAAAAACTGAAAGAGAACAAATAACCAATATGATCTAAATGTAGAGCCAAAATCAGCTAAGGACAGAGCTTTGCATGAGGGAGATACTCCTTAGTTTTCAACAAAATTTACAAAAATTTAGATATTGTAAGGTTCCAAAAAGAATCGGCTTTCGGGTCAGCACCGAAGTACTGACTACTGGGCTGGTGAATACCCTCTGGGAATAACAGTCCACCAGCAGTGGCATCGACCCAGTGGTAACACATGACTAAATACCGAAGTTACTGTAAATTTGAATTCTGCACATGCGCATTTCGACAACTTATGTCTCTTCAGTGCAGATAAAATCTAAACGTTTAGAAGGCCATACCCTCAAAGATGTTTAAAAACTGAAAGAAAACAAATAACCAAATGAATATGATCTAAATGTAGAGCCAAAATCAGCTAAGGACAGAGCTTTGCATTGTGGTTAAAACCAGTATGCAGAAAGATTTTCCGTCGCTGGAAAGCTTGGAATTACACATTTTCAATTTAATTTGGTCGCGAATTTTCTTGAGTAAGTTTAAAAGGGACAACTGTTTATGNATCTATGCGAGTTATATTTCACAGTCATCTGCGGACAAATTTGCTACATATTTATCTTTGATGTGTATTTTTCTGTCATAGATAGCTTACTCGGCAGTTTTACAATAGCTTCTACAGTCAAAATGTCATGACCCCGCTTCGAATTTCAAACTTAATTGGCCGGAAATTTTCATTATTTCAGTTAAGTATTTATGCATATAACAGACGTAAATAATGTGTAGAATCTTGCTAGATGCTGAAATGAAATATTAGATAATTTTGCAAAATTTTAATATCTCCCCTATACATTTCAACTAAACATGGCCGACAAGCAAGAACTTCAAGATGGCCGCTATGCAAATTAGAAAATTACCCTGATTCTGCCATATGACCATCTTGTAGACCGCTATGGTATATCTTTTTCCCAGATGACAACAGATATTTCCCTTAAAAAGCTTAATTGTTGTTTCCTCTACCGGATTTGACCTTACTTCGGATTTGACATGTTCAACACGCAGGGTGTCTTATAAGAAGCAGGACAGGAAATGCTTATTCTACCGGTGCACCTAATCTCACCCATGGTTTTTTATTAGGTCCGTATTTTCATCTTTGTGTGTGTGTGTGTGTGTGTGTGTGTGTCTTCATTTTTCTTTTCTGTGCCGTACTCATGTTGTGTCTGTTTCTTTGTTGTTTCCGATGTTGCCATTGTCTTTGGATTATTTGTTTTGGATTGACCGTTCGGTACTCACTTACTTTTCAGCTGATGGCCATTTCGGCAACTTATGTCCTTTCGGTATAGATCAAATAAAATCATTTGAAAGCCTATTAACCAAAAGGTGTCGAAAAGCTGTAAGAGAGCAAAGAACTGATAAGATCTAATCTCAGGAGAGCCAAAATCAGCTAAGGACAGAGCTATACACGTGGGAGATGCTCTTGAATTTGTAAACAAAATTAAAAAATATATGATTTATTGAGAATAGGATAAATTATTTTAT